>OMNV01004248.1:205846-229367 GCA_900303265.1 Brotula barbata
GAAGTCTATTATGGGCACAACCTTGCATTGCTGAATTCCCTGCATTAAAATCTATAACTTTTGTTTTGTAGGGGATTTAGTGTTTCCAAGCGGAAAAGAAAATTTCATTTCAACATCTGTGGTCCTGTGGATCAGACTCCAGGGAGCAAATTATGCTGACATACTGCAGGTATTATACAGGCCCGAATTCTACCCTCTTTTTTTGTATCGTTTTATCAGCAGGACTGAACCAAAACAAAGCTTCCAATTAGGTTTTAAGGGTTTTTTTTGTTCCACCCACAGATCCATCCACAGCAAAATCTGAGGCTTTTTTTTTTTTTTTGATAAAGGAGTCAACTGACTGCACTAAAACTCAACTGGTGATGATTAGTGGCTCAGTTCCTGTGTCTTTATTATGCTTCCTTATGCTTTTGCTGCCTGCCGAGTCAGTGTTTTATCATTCAGATTAGGATTCCCGCTGCCCTGCTACGTTCCTGCAATTTCAGTATTTCTATGATCAGTGTCGGCTCGATAAACAGAATCTGACAAAAACAAATACCCATGGTTAGAGCACTAAAACTATGCCAGTTCTGTGGAGTTTGTTCAGTGAAGTTGTTTCTCTAAACTTTCTTCTAACGTTGGTGTTTGTGAAGGCTCCAAAGACGGGCTTACGCTCACCAAGGGCATCTAACGAAGACATTCACAGACAGATTGTCGGAGACCAACACATCTCGCCAGCGTTTTTCAGAGAAGATGCAGAAGCCTGCTCGGTGGAATCTTAGGAATTTTAAACCCAGCCGGCACTGACATAGAGATAACGTAATGTAACAGTAATGATAGCTTAACTCCATTAAATAGACCAATGAACCACGGTCCCCAAAGTGTCATATAGCCTCTTACTTTAGCTCTTCATCCCATTGAATCTGCATTTTCACTCGCTTATATCACATTTTAAACGGTGAGAATCCTGACAAATGTGGTGAAATCTTCACCAATCGTCCTCTGCATAATGACTTTAATCATTTGGTGTGTTGCCAATAAATATATAAGTTGGGGGGAAAAAAAAAACCTATCTGTCACATTATGAACATTTGCACAGTTGCAGTCATCCGTCCGCATCTGTCCTCAATCACAGAAAGCCCACCGCTCTCAGTGAGATTAAATGTTCTTTGTAACTATTGGTTAAATGCCATTCAAGCAATTTCTTGTCATTAGAGGTTTAGAATGTCATTTATTTTCCAAAAATGAAAGGCCTTCCACCAACGGTCTCCATCTCCGGTCTCTGGGATCCCCTGGCCTGCAGGGTTTCTATCCGACCATGTAATTAATTGTGTTCACCTGTTATGCTGAGAATCCGGCTTGTTGCCGCGGGGGCACGGTCGCACCGTGATTAATGGACACTGTCCCGACTTATAATTATCCTTATTTAGATTTTGATCCTGTTAGATTGTGTGCAGTTTATTATTCTCGTGTCCTTTTGTGCCGATTTTCCTAAATTAAACCAGTGATCAGATGAAGGTGTTTGTTCTTACTGTCATCATCGTGGCTCTTCTACAGGCATATACTATGACAGCGTTTGATGCTGCAATCTTGAGGATTATTTCCCTGAAACCATCTAAAATGCAGCGTAGATATCAGCAGCGCAGACACGTGAGAGATTAAGACTTGGATCAAATTAAAAATTCCACGTGCAGGAGGTGTGAATGATGGCCGTGATGAAGATATTACAGAATGTGGATGATAAACACTGTGGAGTTACTAGCCAAGGATTTTATCATAATATTGGTGGTTTTCCAAAAATATATAAAATACTGGTGACTCATGAGTGATGTTCAGTAGGAGGAAGGTTGAGATGAGGAGGAATACTGAGCATGGTGTGGATATAGGGAAGTGCAGTCCTGTCAGAGGAAGATCCTGTGCTGCTCCATTCTCTTCCCTAACATGCTAATTCTATTCTCTCTCTCTCTGCTCTCTCTCATTCCCTGTCTGTCTCTTTTTCTTTTTTTTTTCCCCCTCTGTTGCAGCTTCGACCTGCTCCATTAATGTCATTTCCAGTGTCAGGCTTTTATCTGTGCAGACATATGAGACACTGATGAGATGAAAGGTGCTCCCTCCAAGACCGCACACACACACACACACACACACACACACAAACAAGCACACACGCACAAGCACACACAATATAACAAGCAGGTCCAAAAGCCATCATTTCACCACTGTACCTCGCTGTGTTTTGTGTGTGTGTGTGTGTGTGTCTATCGAGCCTGTGGATTTTTCCTTGTCAGAGCAGACCATTTCTTTCATGGCTCCTCATGGCTCCTTTGAGACAATGCAGTGCAGTGTGGCAGAAACTTTTGCCATATTGAAGCACACAACTTTATCAGCAGATACCGAGAAACATCTGACAATGTTTTTATTTTATTTATTTTTTTATATATGGTAAGCCATCAGAAACTATTGTAATAGGAAGTTTTCAAACTTTGCTTTCTGCCAATACAAGGTTGTTTGGTTTATCTCAGTTCACCCACTGAAGATGTGCTCAAAATGGACAAACTGCTCCTCATTATCTACAAATTGAATTTTATCTTGAAATTGAAAAGATTGTTATCTTGAGTATCTCAAGGCAAACAAATCAATCAGCGCTTATCAAACACCCCCCTCTGTGAGAAATTGAGAAAAAATGTGTCGCCGTAGACTAACGTGAACTGGAAAACAAAAGCTATATATATCGAAAGTTGTCACAGGGAAGCGCGGGAGGGAGGAAACACAAAAATAAACAGTAAGGGAATATAAAGTATTTTCCAACTCATGTAAAACTCATATAGCCTGAGGTGAACGACGGTGTGACAATAACAGTCAGGTAACAGTCAGCGTGCGGGTTACAGGATGGCTGATGGAGGAGAAATATACAAGTGTAGCATAAAAATTGCATGGCTTGCTGTGTGTATGTGTGTGTGAAATAGATTCTGTCAAAAAAATGTGCCTGCTCTCAAGTGTATGGGTATGTTTTGTCTGCCCCATGTATGTGTTATTTAATTCTCTCCAGGTGTGAGGAAAGTGTGAGGGAGTGTGTGTGTGTGTGTGTGTGTGTGTGTGTGTGTGTGTGTGTGTGTGACATTTTCAAGGATGAACAATGAGCACGTCAACACTGACAAATGTCGCGCTGGAGGATGAATCCCACAGCTTTTCTGTGCCCGACATCACAGGCAGTGCGACTTCTTTACACCCTTCTGTCTTTTTCTGTGCCCCTGCTGGTGTGTTTACCTGCTGTGTCAAACTTAATAACGCCTCACTTCATGCACAGCTCTGCACTAGTGGAGCTTTTGGACTGTAGTGCTGACTGTTTGCCGAGCTTAAACGTAGATTCTCCAACCTCTGAGTTGACTGCTTGACAGTTATCCTGCCTGTTCGTTTCAATATCTGTGAATGTGGAGGCCTGTTTACTTATTTATCTGTTAGGCATCAGCGTAATCCACCACAGCAAGCATCCACACCCAGTATTTGACCTTCAACGCATAAAACAATTTGATTTCCTGCTGTATTCTCCTTCAAAGCGTGCGTACGTTAGAAATACATGAGTTTCCCGCAAGTTATTAAAACAGGAATCCACTATAAAAGCATTTAGAGTTGCTCATAAACAGCTGCTGTTGGTTTATCTTTCATTTTTTGGGCAAGAGATACCAGAGAATATAAGTTAATAAAATTCTGCATCTATCCAGAACCACTCAGATTAAACATTTTTTATTTGATTAGTTTTTTTTTTAATAACAACTGTGTCCTGCATGCTTTTATCTGTTTTGCCTGTTTTGTTAACAGGATATATTCAAAGAATGAAATTCAGTCGATCGATGAGACTCAGGTCAAGGAAGAGTCCAGATACAGTGATATTAATATTTCTTTATCACTGCTACCCAGGGCTTTTGTCGACGTTGCAAAAACTTGAAAGACTAAAACATCAATCTTAATATCAAAGTAAATATAAAAAGAGTATGATGTATAAATGGTCCAATTTAGCTCAGATCCAGATGTGTGTGGTAAATACAAATAAAAGCTCCAGTCATATTTATCATGTCGCTGCGTATTAACAAAGAAGGCTACAAACAAAAATCAATGAATGGGATTGGTGCTGCCCCTCCTCAGACCTCCACCCCATCAGTCCCTCTTGATCGCTTGCTCTTGGCCTTGCACTGGCCCAAAGTTTTGGAATGGTTACTGTTCCAAAAACACTGTTTCGCCCAAAGCCATGAAGTTATTAATATGATCATTTGTGCCTCCCCTCATGCTTTGGTTTGTTGGCTCACAAATTTGCATGAAATTTTCAAAAATGCCTGAATATGTGGGGGGTCCAGAACAGCTCCGTGAGGACAATCCTGATCCGAGCAGCGTTTAACGAGCAGCATTTATCCTCTGCAGTGGCATTTTTGACCCAGATCACTGAAGTTTGTGCAGATGAAAGAAATAACAGCAAACATTCTGTGGCCTGATTTATTTTTGAATAAAAACAGAATTAGTTCATTTATCAGCTAACAGTCGCCTCTTTAGAATAGACTGCATCCAAAATACAGTACAGCAACACCACAACCCACAGCTGAATGTAAATAAGGTTACGGCAAGCTGAGAAGATATATTATAAATATACATATATATATATATATATATTTACAGCAATCTTGTAGTACAAGAGATGAAAATGTGCTGTGTAGAACTGTGAGAAACTCAACATAAATGATCCAAGAGCCCGGTTATTTTGACGTATTTACACTGTGAAAATAAATCTCAGACCTTTTGGGCACTTGTAAAGCCCGCTCCTAATTATCGGTGCACCCTCCCCCACCTCCCCATGCTTCCTTGTATCTGCAATCCTTCCTTGTCTCTTCTTCATGTCTCAGCAGATTCAAACTGCTGCATTTCCTGGAGCTGGTTACAAATCCGGGCCTCTGACCTTTCTGAAAGTCTCCCCAGGGCTTTTATCAGGACCAGACACCTGTAGTCAGCACAAGCCAAGGCTCGTTTCTCTTCTCATTACATTTCATCGTCTTTATTACGCAAGTTATAAAACCGGACGGCGTTTTCCTCTTCATCCACCGGCAGGGTTAAAGTGACAAAGAAAGGACAGTGTTTGTGTTTGCTTCTCTCCTTCAGCTGCAGCTTGAGAAGGGAGGTCTCCAGGGAAGCCGGAGTTAGCTCAGTGTCACTCACAATCCAGCTCGTTGGCCTCCTCTCTGCCCAGCTTGTGACAGGCCCGGGGCTGGGCATTCTGATTCTAACCACTGCCAGACACATGCAGGATCAGGGTCAGAGAGAAAACAATATATGACATTTAGCACACTTGTGGAATTCTGAGTGGAATAGCAAAGTAGCTGAGTAGATTGCAGAGCAGCATACAGCGCAATGTCTGGATTGGTGCTACTGATTAAATTGGCTCTGTCGTTTGTTTTATCAGATAAAGACTTTAATGCCTTCGCTAAAATTTGTCTGACACAATCACGTCTTTTCCTCCTGCTCTGGCAGCGATATTAAAAAGGAAAAGCGTGCTTGTATGCTTTTGGAGAAACATGAGCTCAGCCCAAAGCTTCATTCCCTAGTCCCTAGTTCCCTTTCCTTCAAAACCATCACTCCGTATAACCCACCCACACACTCCCACCTAGCTCAAATCCCCAATGTTTTCACACACCTCTCTGCTGTCTGGCCCTTTTATGGCCAAACGATGCAGCCTCGCAGCTCAATTACTTTGTTTCTGCACCGTGGGAGGCGACCGGGTCCATTAATAAGAAGATCGGCTAGAAAATCACAAATTTTTTTGACTTATCTCCGGTCCTTTACAATCAACAGGGCACATAAACACACATGCCGATTATCAGGCCTGGAGTGCGGCGCTCTGGTGTGTGGGTCTAATAAAAAATGAAATAGGGCAGCATAATTAAATCAGGAATGTATCCTCAGTCTGATCGCCTCTTTCTCCACTGTGACCCATCCCTAATCAAATTGCAGCGGCGGCACTTTATTAAATCATAGATACTCAGTTGTCCTTCTTTTAATCCTGCTATGCCACAGGAGGGAGATGCGACTTTACTGGACTAGCAGGCTTTTTACTGCACGGAGTAAGAAAGGGAACGTTCATATTCCTAAAATTGTTGTGGGATACCTTCTGGACGATTCACCTGTAATGACTTTCAGCTATCAGTCAAATATCTTTTTGGAGCTTAAAATATTAACGGAGGACCTTTACAACACTTTCAGACTGTTGGAGGATCCGGTATGCAGGATCTGAAAAAGGAAAGGATATAAGGAAATAACAATTAAACTCATAGGAAGTTGGAAAGATTTGATTTGATTTTGACGCAGATCACAATTAGATCCAGGCACAGATATTTCATATTACATATATATTTTATATTTACTTTTAAAACAATAAATATTGATAAAGGTTGAGTTTTGGTTAACATTTTGGCCTTTATTAAAGCAAACTAATACAAAACATGATTTTAAAAAGCGTGTTTATTCTATGACAGACTACCAACAATTTATATTATTAAATCAAATTATATTTATATTTATAATTGTTGCATTTTCCCCATATATCGATCTGATCTGATGAGATGTGTCAGTCCAGGTGAAGGGCATGAATTTCCCAGCATGCTTTGAGTTGTTATTGTGGGAATACTTCCTGTGTTCATGCATGAGTGTTCCACTTGTAAAACTTCTTGGCTGTTAATTGCAAAGAATAAAAATCAAAAGTTTTTGTGTCTCTACTCTAGTCAACTCGGATCGTTTTCGCAGAGTTTTGTCTGTCCCTGCAGTATGTTGCTGATTTGGCCAATCTAATACTGCCAGTCTGTGTGCCAGCCACTACTGGGACCAAACTCAGCCAGGAATCCCGTGGCCAAGAGAGAGAGACTGCTCTGTCTTCCTCGGGTGAACTCTCCTCTCCGCTCTCCTCTCTCCACTCTCTCTGCTGCATTTCATTTTCAAATCATACATGTTTTAAACATCAAATGCTCTCATCGTCCGGCAGCGAGCGTTTAGCGATACAGGAAAACCAAATTCACCATTTTGGATTTGATGGCCTGTGAGGGAATTGACCAGTGGTAAATGAACCGAAAGATGTGCTGAACAGAGATGGAGTGGAATTTCCCTCAGGGCTCAGCACAACCTCAGATTCTAATAGCTTGTAAATCTCAAACAGCCACTTTTCAATTGCTCCCTGCTGTATGATTAAATGTCTGAGGTAATAAGTAGGAGTGACACAGAGGTACCATCAGACTGACAAAAAGTTGCAGAAAAACCTCTGATTCTGTGTGACTCCATAGATGTTTCATACAAACGAGTGATTACACCTTATGTCACCCATCCACCAGATGGTCAGCTCCCATTATGCTTTTTTCCCCCCCCCCCAAGTATCTTCACTACATGCACACACACTCACACGTCCGACTCCTGGAAATCCTGCTGACTGCCAACAGCGCACCTCGCAATGCTGCAAATCCAATCACACCTAGGACTGGACTCTGTGCTCTACTCTGAAGTCTGATTCATTTCAACCCCTGGGATGCAGTTCCCTATGTTGGTGATAAGGTAATTTGAATCAAAGTGAGGGAAAAAAAATGTAAGCGCTGCCACAGAGGAAGAGCACGACTCGACATCTGTTCGGATTTCATGCTTTGTGTGCTTCTTTTGCACGAATGTGTTCAGGACGCTGTTAAAGCTCCCTGATATTTTTCGTCCTCCCTGAGAGCTGAAGGTCACGGCACCTCTCTGCTTTGTGAGTGAAGCGGTGTAACAGCCGTTCAGTGGACTTCTGCACTTGCAGAAAATCCAGTGTGACTGCAGTTTAATACGCGCTCTGGGCTTTTGGTTCCAAACCATGCTCGCAGGTGGAACGCGATCAATATTGATGAAATTGCACCGCTAGATTGATGCACCGTCTCTCTCTCTCCCCATATCATTCACGCAGAACTGGGGCAAAATTGATGCTTGCCTGATATTAATCCAACTAAACCAATCTAATCCGAGTTACTGTGTGCTCAATTGCTTCGCTGTGTATCTTACTCGTATGTATTCCCCGTTCCCGTGTACACGTTTTTCCCACAGTGCGCTGTAAGTCCAGAGCTTTCCAATTAGCTGCTGGTGTGCAGCGAAGACATCTTAGTCTGAGTTTGTAGGTTTCAAAAGTTGCATCTTGCAGAGGTAGACAGAAATTAGCCATGATACTGGCCGGGTTTCACAGCCTTTAATGAGGCGGAACAGGAAAGATGCAAGATGCAAGCTGAAAACCTCAGAGGTTACAAAAGGTCAGACATAGTTTTAAATTCAGGATGAAAATTGAGTCATAATCCACACCCTGTGGAACTGGATGGCGGTTTAGATATGTGCACGCGGCCTAACCGGTGTTTACAGCACGACTGTTAGAAAACCATTAGCGTAAAATACGACTGGATATCAATATCTTCTTAAAATGTCATTTGTTAGTGTGATAATTTAATATTTCCTTGGAGACTTACGAGCTGCCTTGAGGAGAGCAGGTAATGTTGAAGTCCCTAAAGAAGCCTCGTGCTCAACGGGCGCTCTGCACACCGCTAATTGAGTCGGATAAAACAGAGTGAGGTAATCCCCAGACAACCAGCAGGTGGTGCTGAGTTCAGGGCCCTCTGTGTGCCGCGTGTGTAGGGGCACTCAGGAAACTCATCTATTGTGGCCACAGTGTGTGTCAGAGGTCTCATTGTAGCACTGATGAGAGTTTGCCTGTGCAGAAAACAGTGGTCTGCCCAGGGACAGTGACCAGGAGGGGCGTAAACTCTGCCTCCGAGTCGCCATTTTGGTCTAGTTGCATTTCAGTGAATTTTAGAGCTGGTTTCTCTCTCTCTCTCTCTCTCTCTGTGTCTCTCTCTCTCTCAAGCAGACAGTAGGCCTATAAATCAAAGTGATTACAATTATTCCCCAGCAGGATAAATTGGCGTACACGCTGCATATGTCATTACCTCTTTTGAGCTTTCCCATTAGCTTTAATTAACGTGACTGTGATCAACAATACCTGGACTCCTTCTTGTTGCTTTAATTTCAGTATGTCAACTGTGAAAAAAACCCAACAAATTACCTCTAATTCCACAAAGGTCAGATACATATATTCATGTGGTTGGAGGAAAGGGTAGAAATAATTCAATATTTGATGTTCTAAGCCTTCGATTCATCATAGTCCGGGGCACGGCAGAGCCTTTCTTTTTTAATATTTAGACTTTGAAGAGAAAAGGTGTGGCATGAATTAAATCTTGATGATGAGCGAAGGGAAAAGTTTCAAGGCTTGCATTGATTTGTTAGGCGAGATTTGCTACTAATTCCAAAAGGAGAAATATTATTCCATGCTTAGAGGGCATTTTGTATTTCGAGTTGATGAAAATGATCTCTGGCAAGAAACGTGAGTTAGATCGCTGATATCACAGCTTCACCCGACAATGACAACCCCGTTCAGCGTAACAGTGAAATCTGAGGCGCCCATTGCTGTTTATAGCCTTCTTTAATTAGATCGGTGTGTAAATAGATCTCTGATCACAGCCCCAAATATATTCCAGAGCTATTTACAGATGATTTTTTACACCATCATCATCATATTTCCCAAGTTGTGCTTGAAACATCACAGCCTTTGATACATTTTGCTGATAATAATCCTCTGCAGCAATTCCCCTGCAGTTTTGTACACATGCATCCTGAAAGAAATCGCATCGATCATTTTTTATGAGATTGCCTTAGGTGGCTCTGCCTCAAACTCATTAAGATGTTAGGGCCTGGCTGTGAGATAAGCCTCGCAGAGTGACTGGCAAACCGGAGATACAGACTCGCATCTTGTGTGGTTTGCCTCGCATCAGCGTGCTTTTAGTCACCGGGGACTAACGCACCAGTCTGCTGTGAAGGCGGGTTAAAAGAAGACAGGAAACTTGAGTAATTTTTCCAGCATATTGTTTGTCATCAACACCGCGTAACTGATCTTACGCAACGTGCCGCATCTGTAATTCAGGTGAAGTGAATCACGCTCAGAGGCTCGGCAAGGTGTGAAATGAGCATCTTGATCAATCTCCATATCGCCCATCAACAAGAAGAGAGTGTGTGTTTAAAAAGTGGGAAAAGAAAAAAATGGATTTATTGTGGCTCGAGGAGAGAGAAAGGAAACCTCACTGTGCTGAACATGCACGTGCCTTTTAGGCAATGGCCGCTCGCATTTTTACAGTAACATTCTCAGTGAAGAATTGCTCAGGATATGTTGGTTCTCCTGCTGGAGGCTTGTGAGCTGTTCTGCAGGAGCAAATGCATAATAAATGTCTGGCTGAAAGACGTGCGGCTGTCAAATGTGGAGAGAGTGCTGCTTAATCTTCATCGCTATCAGACCGGAAGCAGCTCATCTGTGGAATCTGGTCAAAAATTCTCCAAACTTTAGGCGACTGCTTAACTTCCTCACTATTTTATGTTTGTTTCAAAAGTCTAAATCTTGTTGGGAAGTTAAGGTGCGTTGTTGTGTAGTATGATGTAAATAATTAAAGCTTTGGTATGTAGCTGTCAAGTTCGCTGAAATCCTCATTAAATCATGACAGGAATCCACAAATTGTTCTGCTCTGTGAAAAATCTGAGCTGCCAGCTTGCGGACTGCCACAGGGTGGATGCTAGACGAACACTCCTACTTAGTTTGCAGTCGGCGAAGTTCAACCCTGTTATGTGTAAACATGTTATGGAAGTGAATGTCTAATAACGTGCTGTGCATAAGGGCGTTAAATCAGAGGAAATATGAATAAATGAGTCCATGTTCTTGTCTTAAGGGGAGCCTAGAGTTTCTAGCAGCGCCCCTGGCTAAGGAGCGGTTTAACATATGTTTTTAGCCTGTCAGGAATAAACCCCTTCGAGCTGAGTCATTTCCCCTATTCTGGAACCAAAGCTTCCCCGAGTCAAAAAGAGAATTCTGATCATTCTTACATTTTTGACTTAAAGCCAGTGTCCCCTGAGTACAATGGTTCCTCATCTCCGTATTCTGTGAGTGTCCTGTTTCTGCTACCTGGAGCTCACTCTGCCCTTTTGAAGCAGGCCGTACCCCAAATGTAGAATGGAGATGGGTATTGAACTGTCTGGTTCGGTGACAAAAAGATTTTGTTCGGATGACAGCGAACAAGGTCGTGTCTGACTGATAAGTGGGTGGCCAAGGGGAAGCTGGAGGGACGGGGGGGCATGTTAATTCATTCCACTCAATAAGAGTGCGAGACAACAGAGCTCTTCAGCTGTAGGTGATTTTAAGTGACGACTTCCTGCGAAAACAATGCTGTGAAAAAGTCATGCGATGTCACGGTCGGCCGCGCTGTGCGGTAGCCAAACAGTTGAACGTGAGTTTGTTCTGTCTCTCGTAGATTCACAGAATTCCTGGAGCCCTTCGAGAGGGTGATTCAACCGGAGGAGCTGTGGCTCTACAAGAATCCTCTGGTGGAGTCAGATCACATTCCCAAGAGGGTCATGTTCGTAAGTATCTGTCAAATTACACTGACCTATAATTGCGCACTCAACCACTGCTTCATATTTGTCCCTGATTGAGTCGGGCTCTATTTCTGGCGCTCGTCTTTCACTGACGTCTTAGTAATCTGTCCAGGATTCCTTCATTTAGGCCGCTCGATAACCTCGGAGCCTCTTCACATCGCTGCAGAGGTGAGGGATGAATCGGCTGATAGATAATTGAGGCAGTTTGGAATTTTAGCAATCATCTGTTCTAATGTGCAGATCATGTCTGTCCGGAGCATCTTCTCTGCTCACAGCAACATACACTGATGTGAAATACTCAAAGTATCTCATTAAGGATAATGCAACTATTCATCATGCACCCAAATAGATGGACCTGTTGTCAAAGAGACAATGATACGAAAACAAAAACAGCTGCTGCACACAATGAATTTCATTTTAATTATTTCCATTGGCAACTAAAATGCTCCTTGCAGCTCTGAGGAGAATTTTAACTACAATAACAAAAATAGATCATAGATAATGTATGATGGCGAGAAGGGTTAGATAAACAACCCAAACTGTAAATGTAATGCGATGCCATCCACAAATGAACATTTTCACACTCTCAGCAGGACGTCAGGCAGGAGAATGGCTCTTAAAAATATTTATGTACCAACGCCTTCTAATTGCCTTTTTTATATTGATGACAGAGGCAAAGAAATGGAATATTGATGATGATATAATGAAGCTGATGAAGTTATTGACTTTTGCCAGGCGTAGCCGGCATAATTCACACGGCTCAATGAAAAAGTTTATTTGAAATCGCTCTCCAAAACGCTCAAATGTTTAACGACTACAACTAGGTTCAAGTCAAAAGACGTGTAGGTAAATAATCCAAGTTTTATGGTTAATGTACGCTGAGGGGAGTCAAAGCTCAACGTATTTATGTTGGAAAAATGACCGAGAATGTGCACGCATCAAACTCTGGACAGCTGTCCACAGTAATGCTATAGTTAGAAATGTGTTTTTTTTTTTACGCTGAATATAGATGACAATATCCCCGCGGTGGCATTTCTACTGATTTGACAGCCTTCACCTGCTTGTCACTTTGACCAATGAGTGGCGAGGCACTGAGTTATTGCATGTGTGGTTGAGGTCAGAAGACGATTGGAATCATTTTGCCTGTGGACCTCCCCTGTCTGCAGAGCGAAACCTGCACGAAAAAATCCTTTCGAAAATACGGCTGAATCCCAAAGCTCCTGGTCAGTTGCCAACTCCACTGTGAATCAACACCAAACTTGGCACTTCTGGGGAGCTTACAGTTAATTAATTCATCTAAAGCAACGGTGTCAAAGCATAGGATGCACGAATGTCCGACACACCGTTTGTGCGCTACCTGCCGTGCACAAATTGAAGGACGGAGCGGATAAATTAATAAAGTTGAGCATCTTTCAAGCTAAAACCCAGTTATTTTTCTCAACAAGATCTGAGAGTGAGAATATTGGAAGGGACGGCTGCCAGATAGTGAGAAACATTATTAGGCTACTTGTTTACCTGCTGACTTGATAAGCCAGAATTTATCTGTCTACCCCGATTGATCTGCTTTTCCTTAAATCAACATTAGATTCGGACAAACTACTTTAATTTAGAGGGCTTTTATGGTGATGCTTACCAAGTTTGCTGAAATTTATTATGTAGCAGCAATTATAATGTTTGTAGCATTTACTAGTTTATCTGCCACAGTAATGAGCAGCAACCACTGCAGAGTCATTAAAGTGCAAATTCACAATTCAACCCTTTTTGTTGAAAAGAAAAATCCTAAAAAATTCCCAGTGGATGTGGAATTCTGCTTACCATTTTATTTGTTTTGATTGTTTTACGAAAATATCAAATCAAAATTGCTGCTTTATGGCTTGACTCTGCTCCTGGCACATCAAACACGGACAACGTTATGAGAAACAAGCCGTTCGTGTTGGCAAGTTTAGTTATTACACATCTCATCTTTTTCCCACAATAGACACAAAATGAGTTCCATTTAATGATGCTTGGATGCCTGAACTCCTGACCATTTTAAGGAATTATTAACATTAATTTTAAATGAATCCAAACACATCTGTCAATGTTTTCGATGAATAATTTAACACGTTGACCGAAAAATTAGCTTCTAAGCTCATTAGTGACTTTTATGTTACAATCACTTGTAAGAACATCATTGTGAGAAACGTACACACACGTCACATACCAGTACGGTCAACCCTATACAACCAGTCGGCTGAGGCTCCGCCCACAAGCTAATGTTAAATAAGTCTAGGCTAATAACTTGCTCCATTGTTTCTATTTGCTTTTTCCACATACTTTATGAAAAATGTTGACAGATGTCATTAACTTGAATGCCCATGAATCTCTCCGTCTGGCAGGCCACTAAAATACTAAAAGGAGAGAAAGCCCCCCTCTGTCATGCCTCGTTGGAAAAGTGCTTGCAGCTCTGACATCCAACAGTCAGTCTTCTTCAATGTCATCTCTCTGACAGTGGCCCTGAGACGTGGAGAATTTATCACGCCCGTTAAAAAAGGGCCACAGAGAGGATTTCCATAAAGACATATTATGACTCGCTTCAATCTTCATTAAGATATATTAACAACTGAACAAATTCAAGTCTATTCTCATTTGAATTGGAATCTTTAAAATAAGAGGTTGTAGACTTTCTCCATACTAATTTTGGAGGTGTAGACCACAATTTGAATGCTTTATCATTGCAATCCGAACGGCATAAATCTCCAAATCAGTAACATTAAAAAAAAGGTTTTATTAGTCACCATGGGTTTGTGTAAACAGGCTAATAAAGTAGCACAAAGCCCACAAACGAGCTCCAGTCAGAGCCTGATTTTACCTCAGAGTCTGAAAAACCAAACCTCCTCCTCAAAGGATGCTCTTCATGCTTCTGCGTGGTGTATTTTGCACAGTTCGATGCCGACAAACTCACATGATTTCGCAGTTCAAAGTGGAATGTGAAAAAAGTGCCGGCACAAATAAGATTTAGAAAATTGTAAATGAAGATCCTGCATGAAATAATGAGTTTGAACTGGTTGATTTGTTTGAAGATCCTTGAGAACTTTCACATCCACTTGAGAAAAGATTATGATTTACACAGACTTGTTCTCCTGTGAAGAAGTGACACTTTCATCGCCAGTGTTTAAATACGAAGAGCCATATTCCACAACGTTGGAAACAGTAATTGAACTGTATGACCTCAAATTGTGCTACACTCTAACGTTAAAGGTGTTTTTTTGGACTAGTTCCCATGGCAACTGAAGTCAAGCAACCAATTCTTTTCTCTTTGATATACAATTAAAAAAGATCTTTGACAGTCGTATCGTTCTGCACGATGCAGATAGGTAATTTTAGAAGTTTTAAGACCAAAGTGGAAGTAATGTCAGGAGTTGATGAAGGAAAGCTGCCAGTTAAGCGAACGTTGGCCAAACGCCGCAAGCCAACGTCAACATCGGGCCAACAACATCCTACATCTGAGCCGACAGTTTGTCCAAATCGCAGCCAGGAGAATTAGCAGAATTATTTTATTGTACCAACTCAGAGATACGCTGATGGGAATGAGGTGTGTTAAAGGTTACTGAGAGGCCATCCATCCATCCATCCATCCATCCATCCATCCATCCATGTCTTTTGCTGCTATTCATCAAAGCATGTATGGCTCAGTCCTTGTACGGTGTTCTTGGTATCTAGAAGATGTTCTTTTCTCATTTCTAATTCTGGCAGCGATGGGGAGTGCACTTGTGTGAATCAAATGTGATTGCGAGTTTGAATGTTGCTACTTCAAAGGGTAAACTGTGTTGCGGCGATACTCGATAATTGGCAGAAAAACACAAGTGTACAGCAACCGTACTGATGAACAGCACTCAGGAGAAATGGAGCACGCTTGATAGAATAATGCCACCATGGTTTTAAAGCAACAAAGAAAATATGTTGATTTGACCAGAATGAGATAAATCCATCCACGCCCAAATCTCTTATCAAACAAAATTCTTTACCGTGCAGGAAACCCTAGAAGAACACAAGAAGATCCTGTTTGGTGCTGATGTTGACCTTGTTGAAATTATCTCTGAATAACGGATAGGTTGCTGTCGTTCACTGAGGCTGATGAAGTCATTTTACTTTAAACCAGCCGGGCCGACCCTTTGGATCATCGTTGTGCACCTCTAATGTCAGAGTAATAATTCAAATGTTTCTTTATTTCCCTCCAGGCTATTTCCTTCCTCACACCCTTGGCGGTGATATTTGTGGTGAAGATAATTCAGCGAACGGACAAGACAGAGATCAAAGAGGCGTGTTTAGGTACGTACGGCAATTATTGTTCGGTGTCGGCTTTAAAATGGCGCCATTCATTGGATCTGGCAACCACGGCATTCTCGCCGTATTTGGCAATTCGTTTTTCTTCTTCAGTCAAACTCTCAAATCTTTTCTCTTGGTCATTTCCTGCGCTTTCATCCATTCTACCTTGAAGCACGGTGCAACTTTTAACGCTTAATGAAGTCGATCCTTCAATCGTCCAATCCATTCTTACAGTCAGTGAGGTAGCACACAAACATAACCTCGGCAGCTACGCATGTTCATAACCACTTTAATTCTTTTACTATTTGTTCGAGTCGCACCCAAATTGATCCCTTTTGCCTTTTCCCCCCGAGGTGGGAAGCCTGCGGAGGCCTTGGCACTTCAGAGAGCATTAAGAAAGTTTAACACAAATCCAATTAAAAAGAGACGGAGAGAGGGAGGCTCAGTGCATCAGTGTAGGGATTACACTGCAGTGGAGCAGTTAACGGAGCCATTACGGCCCACCGAGTGCTGTTATACGGCTTTATTGCAGCACAAGAAAACATCATCAGTCACAAAAACTACAACGAACAGTAAAAGGGATCCTATTATTTTAATGACTTTCTACATTATCATAATATTCTTCCAAAGCTACCTGTAAAGCCTAATGGAAAAAAAAAAAAATGAAAAAAAAAGTCCTTGATTATAAAACTTTCCATGCCCAGCGCCGATTCTTGTTTCTCATCACAACTCTCGCTTTCACGCTATAAATCATCATATAGAAGAAAAGAGGCAGCCTCTGTGACCCCATTGATTTCATTACAAGCAAAGATTTTCTCGAGTGTCCTCTAATGCTAAAGCGATTCATTTAATTTCGGCGGTACGTATGAACTCGTTCAGAGCGAGCGCGCTGCGTTCGACGTACAGCCGAACGGTCGGGTGTGTTTATTGTCGAAGCCACCTTGAAAGTTTTCTAACTCACTTTTCCCAACAGGCTGCGCTGAACCGAACGACACACAGATGATCCCGGAGTGATTATATTTAATGTCCCTTCGTTGCGTGATGAATATTCCTAAATGAAACACTTCACGACCCCCAGACGCTCCATTATTTGGTGTGTACTGAAGGGCTAATGATCTGTGTAGCAAAATGATTTGACAAATTTAAATGGCCGCTCAGTTTGGCCAAGTCCGAGCGCCGACTGCCAAACTACTTTGGTCCTTGAATTGTTGCACGTGTCAAGGGCATTTCTTTTTGGTTTGATTATTGTTCTTTTGTGGAAATCGGACAGAATCGAGAGCTCGAGTACCGCTCACTCCCTCACGGTGTGATCTGGTACAGGTAGCATTAACAGTAAGTGGAAACGTGCTGCGGGTTATTAACGATATGGTAATCAGTGTATCTTCATATAGGCGGTATGATTCGCGACTGGCTAGCATATCCACCTAGCTAGAGTCTGATTGGGGAAAAACTTTGAGTGTAAAAAATACCACCATTCACCATTTGCAGTGATTACACCATTTAAGGGGCATCACAGCCTCAATTGGCAATCATGTTTCATGTTCTTTCTCATTCATTCTTGCTGTCGTAGGAGGAAAGGAGGGAGCTCTGCCTACTCCTCAATCTCAGACTCCTGTTTTAATGAGACGCCTCCGTGATTATATAAATTGTGACCAATTTTGAGGTTTGGGAGGGTTCACTTACCAGGCTCTAGTCCGTAGAACGAACCGTAATGGAGCCAAGCTACACGTCCGTGGAACAAAGCTGTAAAGATTACCCAGCATGCTCTACGTGAAGATTAATGAGACATAAATATGTTCACCATTCTCTCAGAGAGCGCTTTCCTTTGATGTTCTGCCCTGGAACAGTAGTATTTTTCATCGTTTGTTATCCTTTAATGATCAGACGCCTTCTTACATAAGTTGAGATGTATAAATTTGTAAAGACGTGATATCCTTAATCAGCAATATTTCATAACAGGCCTTCTAAATGATGATGACTGAACATTGGGACCCGCTATGACATGCAAATCAAATGATCCTAGAGCCAAAACAATCCAAATTTAAATGTAACTGAACCCAAGCAGAGACAAGAGCAACATCTGGGCGGATTCACAGAGAGCGTGTAGGTGTGAAAGATGTAACGCAGGTTCGGATAGGAAATGGAGTTTCGTATCATTTATTTCATAATTGCATGGTCTGATGTCCCCTGCTGGGCCTGATGATGGGTGATGACATCATTTAAAGGCTCACTTGTGTAGTGTTCAGACCACCATGTGTGTTGATGAATGCTCACATCTGCCTCAGGAATAATGAGGAGGAAAGGGCAGCACGACTGCCTTGCCAATTAGTTGGGTTTTTTTTTAATCAAACTTTCAATTTTTGGGCTGCAGATGAGCGAGAGCAACTGAGACGCCGTGGACGGAACCTAATGAGGTTTAGACGTCATGATGATGGATCTGAGAGCGGGACTTTTACAGTTTAATGTAGGATCAGATTGAAGGGGTCCAACAGAACATGTGCCATTCTGGACTTTCATCCAATCTGCACAGAGTTTGCCTAAATTAACAAGCTGTTAAATAACACCAGCTCAGTGCTCCTCTCAGCAGGCCGGGCCGATAATACACTCGAGTGCCCACATCATGGGGTGAATTCAATTGGCCTGAAGACTTCTGGGATTCGCCCATGAGGGCAAGAACTCTGGATAATAATGAGGCCTGTCGGTTGTCTGCATCGCTAATTAAACTGTGCGTTTAGAGTGCAATGGCAACTTGTCAGCTAACTGTAGATCTTAAGTCTTGTTATTACCGAAGACGAACCAAAACAACAGGCGGTCTCTTATATTAAAAGGACATTTTCTGGACATTCCCCTTACAGTTCAACCTCTCTAATGGATGTTTGCAAGTATAAAAAACTTGATTAGGAGCACAGATTTCCTAAGCTTTTTCTTTTGAATTTCAATACTCCTGTGAAGTTCACTGAACTTTAAAATCGTCCCTGAGGGTCCTGAATTTCTGAATTACATTTTTACAGCAGAACAGAGCCTAAAATGAGCCGACTGATCTTGATTTGCATCAGCGGAACATCACTGGAATAATCTAATGCATTTACGGTCGCTAGTGTGCATTCCCGTGTCACCCCACCTCGTTATTTTTCTCTGGAGTAAAGAGAAAGACACATAATAAGCCTTTATCCTTCCAAAACTCCTGCAGTTTAATCAGAAGAGTGAGGACATAATGAAGCCATTTTGAAAGTTTGATTGCCTTTCCCAACAGACGGTTCTGCGGGAATCGCACACAGATGATTTGGAGTAATTATTACACAATACACAATTTCATTCACCACAGGAGGTGCAGCAAAATTAAAGCTCCATTTCATTTGATGGTACAATCCAGTTTATATTATATGTTTGTCTGAAGACGTGTCTATGTTTAACCTTGGAGTGTCTGCTTGCTACTGTAGCCAGGAAATCTCCAGCCTGACTGAAGCTGTTGAAGTTGTGTTTCTGTTTTCTACCCCCGTGCGTTCCTCTGACCGTCTGTGTCCATCTCGTGACTGCAGCAATGTCCCTGGCTCTTGCTCTCAATGGAGTCTTCACAAACACCATCAAGTTGATTGTCGGCAGGTACGCTCCACTAATCCTGTTAGCGATGCTAAACGTTAAGTGCAGTTCTCGTTCCTCACACGCTTTGCTTGGTGTCAGATTGATCTTTTTTTTTTGAATGGAGAACAAAGAGAGCATCTTTTGTGCTTTGTTACATTCTCAGACCCAGACCTGATTACTTCCAGCGTTGTTTTCCGGACGGGCAGATGAATTTGAAGATGCTGTGCACCGGAGAACCAGATCTTGTCTCTGAGGGACGCAAGAGCTTCCCCAGTAGTCACTCATCCTGTAAGTAGCAGTCACGCAGTCACACACACCGCTGCCAGTGCTGGCAACACACATCACAACACACACAACACATCACCGAAGGGCCGTGCGACGGGTGATTCCATCAATTTATCCCATTCATTATGAGCTAACCAAGGTTTTTATTTCACATCTCAGAGTGATGTCGCTGCTTTTCTTTAAAAAAAAAAAAAAAAAAAAAGTTCTATTTACACTCCTGGGCTGGAGTCTGGAGCAGCTTTAGGGATTTTATTGAGTCAGTCAGTTTTGATCTGTACACTTGGTGAGTGGAATGCAGTCCCACTGTTTCAGCTTCATCTAACCTTATCCTGTGCTCAGCTGTGCGAAGCAACGCAGGACACTGGACATCTCGGAGACCACACTGCTCTCTAAGTCGTTTGCTCTTCAGTACTGCCTTAAATAATTCACAGCTTTCCCCCTGTTGTCCAGCAGTTTGGCGGTGTGGGCAGAGGCTGTACGACTGTTAGCGGTGGAGTAAACCCTAAACATATTGACTATAACTTCAGTATTCTGGATGTAGATATCTTGAGTTATCGGACTTCCTGTCACCGCGTATAAAACATATTCATAGCTGCGTGGATTCTTGTGCTTTTAAGTTGCGTTTGAGCTCTCACTTTCCCTGACTCTGAGGTTCTACAACAGCAAAACGCTTACGCAGACCGCCTGCGATTACGTAAAATGGGGAAATAAAACTTAACACCCCCTCGTGAGCTGTGGCCAAGATAATGTTTGAGCTGTGCGCTATGTGATATTTATAGTCCTTTTGTTCCAACTTCCTCTTTTACCCTTTAAGACCTGCTACACATTTACACTAATCAAGGTAATTAAACACAATTCAGGAGAAGAGCAAATGCTGGAGAAAATTATAAATAAGTAAAAACAAAGCTGCATCCATTTGAAGCACTTAATTAGCACCGGGTACAACGTCAGCCACGATCCATGCTGCTTTTAGCATCTTAAAGTCGCTTTCTGATTTGATAATTGAATGAAAATATATAAATGGCTCTATCGCACCACATGCTGAATATTCCCTTTATGGGTGTGTTCATACAGCTGTTTAATTTCCATTCATTTCTAATTGCAGAGGAACACCCCACAGTACAGGCACCCCTCGCCATTCACAGAGGCTGTAGAGGCAACAGGGGGGCCTGAATGCTCAGAATCTACATTTTTTTCCCCCCCTGTCCCTGTGGATGTTCGATTATCTCGTCCTTTACGATACCACACGAGGACTTTGTCTTCTCTCTCAGGAATTACTTTTTTTATATCAACCCTGCAGCCACATAAATGTAGAGAGACATTAGGATCTCGCACAAACAGAAAAATCATTGTGGATTTCCTGTTCTTTCGCCTTAATATCGACTCGTTCACACCGTAATGGCGATATAACAGCAGCAGCCAAATTAAGTCTTTGTTGTATATCCAACAATTCAACCTTTTCTTTTGGGTCATCACTTTCTTAGATCTCCCTTTCAGGAGTGCGATGCTTTGGACCCGTGATAAGGGTTGTAAGAGTTTATCATTCTACAATAAAAACAGCAGAGATGCACGTAAAAACACGAGGGGAACACAAGATGACGCATTTATCACTTTCTAAACTTTTTACATTTTGTTTATACTCTACGGCTTTTTCTTATGACGCAGTTTTTCGCAGTGCGCTGCAAAAGTGCCAAAAAATATTCCCATTAAATTATTCATGACAAAACGGCGAACGATCGAAACAGCAAATGCAAAAACCTGCAAATGGCAAGGGACGCCTGTAGGCCTGTGGAGGATACATGCTCCAAAAAGAAAAAAAAAGCAGGCTGAGACTGAGCCCGGATTTTATTGGTCTTTAAAAATGATGCAATCCCAGTGCCCATCCTCATTTCAGGTGGTTTGAGCATCATTGTAAAGTTTCCCTCCGTCTCAGTCACCTGCTGTAAGAATGCTGCTCTTTGAAGCTGCGTCCCATTAGAAACAGCACAGAGGGGGATCGCCCTTTAATTCACTGCGCTGCTGTGTGGGGGTTGCTTCGGTTGCCAAGACTCAGCTCTAATGGCCGTACGGTGTCGCGCTCTGAGTCAGAAAGTGATCGAGAGAACCGTAAGATGGGGACACGGGGAGCCCCCTCTAAGCCACCACGTCGAGGGAGCTGAAGAAATCCAATTTCCGGTCTGAGTCTCCTTTCACTAAAAGAATTCCTCCCGCGTGTGTTTGAGAGATTCTCTCCAGATTAATGCGGATGGGAAAAGAGACAGACAGGTAACAGGAAAACGTGTTTATCCTTATTGAAAGTGAAATCTGGCCTTCCTCACATCATGACTTGTCAACTGAAACGAAGATAGACTTAAAATATTCTAAACTGATGATCCGCTTGTTAAAAAGCAATCTGAGTGTTCAGAATCATTCAGTACAAACATAGATCTACACTGCAGGGTTTGATTAAAGTTTGCAGATAGAGTACATCGAATATTATTCCATATTATTCATTATGTCTCGTATTGGATTTCTTTTATTCTCCCCACAGAGCGTTATGAGTGACAGAAATCGGAGACGACCAACGCCAAAGAGACCGAAAAACAAATATAAACAACCATAAATACAAACTCACTCCGATCCAGTGTACTAATCTGTATGAAAACAGTCGACGTTGTCTCATTTATATTCATCCCAGGATTTCTCACCGCTGGAGATGATCAGTTATCTATGATAAATGATTAAATATTACTTTGAACCATCTCACATCTAAGTTCTGTTATCCAATACCCGACATCAATCCCGGGAGAAAGACGTAATTACACCTGTCTGTACATGCTGTTTTTTTTGTTGCTTGTTGTCTAGGACAGTGCTTTTACTATCCCCATTGGCTGCTCCTCAGTCAGTGTGGAATGCAGCAAAAATCATACAGCATTTATGAGCTCCTGCTCGACTCGTATTCTGTGCCAAAGCAGTGCCGTAACACGAATCGCTGCTGACAAGAGTTACTAGTATGTCCCATTGGTATCTGGAGAGGTCAGAGTTGAAAACGGAGTTGTAAGCGAAGAAAGAGGGCTAATTCCACCAGACAGGAGACATCCAGGCTACTGTAGTGAGGTCATTTGTATCAGATTGATCATTCAAATAAGAATTAATATCATCCGAAATCGAGCTATGGGAGAGATTTTGTTGGTGGTTATGACCCATCTGCCACGGAGTAAAATGTGTGATTATCCATTATTACAATATGTACTTGCAGTGATTAACAAAAAAAAAAAAAAAAAAGGAACAATGCAACACAAAAGGATCAGTTGTAGTTGTCAGTGTCAAGTCCTCTGCATCGCCATTATCATTCACAAAGCAGAGACAATGATGACTGTGACGTTAACAGGTGTCATATCAAACACCGAGGGATCATACTGGGAATGAAATACACCCAACAATACACCATTCATGTTCCTTCATACATGCTGTTCAAAAGAATCAGACTCAGAGAATCAGAATGCTAATTTGTCGAAATCACACCGCCCAATCAGTTCTTCTTATTTGCCTGGAGCCCGTTTGAAGATGAAGAAAGCCATTACGTGACATTCATCCCTCCTGCTAAGCGTCTTTCTCCTTTCCCCATCCTTTTAAATTTATGATGTATTTTTATTACCATGATGATTTCCACCCCTTCCTGCCCCCTTTTCTGCCCCGTGGTCCATTTGTTTACCCATTAAGTGTCCATACTGTCGGGAAAAAAATGATAATTGAATGTGTAAGTGTTTTGTAGTAAAATGTGTGGGAGACACATGTCGTAGGACCGCACTGATTTATCATGCACATTACCAAAGACTCTGTGGTGCTGACTCACTGCACCAAAGGATAAAACACCGATTGT
>OMNV01004262.1:2106-35489 GCA_900303265.1 Brotula barbata
CCCCGCCAGTCCGAGGAGGGACCCTGGGGCCTGGAAGAAAAGCCTGCAGGCTCATTTGTGGTCACCCGAAGCTGATTCACTCTTCTGGGAAAGCCAGCTGGGAAAGGAAACCACAAAACAGACTCATTTCTCACTGTCTTCTCTTGATCACCACTCGTTCTCCTTTTCTTCCTTTATTCACTGAAGCCTCGTACGCAGCGTCACAGTAAATAGTTCATCGTGTCCTCAGGCCAGAACATGTGTGTAAGGTTCGCAGGAGATCCACCATCATAGATCTTAGACAAGCTAACATCCGGGTAGGAGATTGTACCCTGTAGACCAACACAGTGCTTAAACTGAAACCCAGATCCAAAGAGATTCTTAGTAAAGGGGGGACGTGGAGGAACTGGAGAGTGTTCTGGAGTGGTACAAGTTTGGTAGAGTTTGCCTCAAAGACCAGCCAGGTCAGGGGGACGATCCAAGACCTCGTACCGAAGCCCGTATTTAAAAATGCTGATATTGGCAGCCCCATAATAAAAAAATAAAAATTTGGTAAAGCCATCCCTCCATGGGGCCTCGGGGCCTTTGCGAGAGTATTTCACGTCGTCTAGGAACCCACTCATTCCAGATAAACTCCAAGATGGAAGACGCTCTGATTTGCATTGGAACAAGATTCATCCTAACAGAGTTCACTTGTGCAACCCAAGAAAGATGGAGTGCTAACAGTCTTCACAGATTCAGGTCAACAAGGGGGGAAAAATGTATTTTAACATAAATCATGGTTTCGTTCAGTTTGAAAGTTATTTCTAGGTAGCGCAACCCAGCCCAAATGCTTTGCAGAGTTATTTTCCTGTGATTTGATCCCAGTCTGTCTCCTTCCAGGGCTGTCGTGGGATTGATTTATACTCGCAGGGCCGTATGTGGTACACTGCAGTATGCGGTAGCTTTACTGTGCATTTTATGTGTTACTTTGGCCATAATGTGGCATGACACAACTGGGTCTAGTTAACACAAAACAAAGCACGAGCCCTCAATTATTTATTCGGCATCGACCGGAGAACTTAATACTCAGTGGATTAAAGCAGCTTATTCGCAATGTCATTAATTAAAGAGCGACCGGTTTTCTTCATGCCAGCGACCGATGCCGTAGCCCGCCATACGATAATACAGCTGCACCGCATGTCCCATAGCGCTACCGCGAGACCTATGTGAACCCGTGGTTCAGCCCGTCCTGCTGCCTCCGTAATGGCACACCAGCCACCACAGAGGCCATAGCTTGAGCTCCAGGCCCCATAGCTCCTCCACCACACCGCCTCTACTCACACACGGAATGAGGGATTAAATATAATGCTTGCATGTCAAGTCTGCAACACAAGAGAGGGAGCGAGGAGGAAGGAATTTGTCAGAACTCCGTAAACACATACATGGATTTGGATCCCGGTGCCAGCGCTCTGAGTGAGGAGAACTTTCCGGAGGCTCGCTGAACGACGGGGAGGCCGAGGGTGAGAGTAAGCAGGGCTGCTGAACGGACCCAGGGTTTACGCAGAGGCCAGCCAAGCAGCAATGATACACTGCGCTGAAAGAGAAGGACACAAGGGAAGAAATGTGGCAAGAATAAGACAAAGCAATAGACAGAAGATACATGAGGACATAGAGCCGCACCAAAGTACCGTAAGGACGGCAACAAAGTGTTATTCTGGGACACGGCGAGATAGATACACAGATAAAGACGGGGTGAGAGAGATTCAAAGAGGGAAATGGGGAGAATGAGAGAGAGCGAAGGAGGGGGGAAAGACAGGAATTAAAAGGACATGCCCACTGAAATTTTCCAGTCTCTCTGCCAGGGAAGGAAAAAAAAAAAAAAAAAAAGTTGAGTCCAGATGCCGTTCACTGAGTGTTCACATGGGGGGATCGAGAGGGAAGAGGGCCGAGGAGGATGGAGGTAGAGGTAGCGGAGTGGTCAGGGAAGAACGGAGGGAGGGCGAGGTCACTTTTAAAGCGGAGAGAACATCAGCTGCGTTTGGCTCGCAGATGGTCCGTGAGGGCCAAAGGCCACGATGTACAGTGAGGCTGCTGCAGACTTTAAATTGTTCCTAATCACGCATCTTAAAGTAAAAAAAAAACAAAAAAAAACGGTATAATCCAGTCAGATCGGTTACAGCTAGTCTATGAATTGATGATTATGGATTGAGCCTCGCCTCCAAAAGCTCCTATAGCGGCCTCCGTTGTTCCACTCCAGATGACTCAGCTGCTGGAAGAGGAGCAGCCTCCAGGCCCGGCCCTCCTCACTCCTCGCTCCTCTCAACTACTTGGAGGTGAGCTGGGCTGCTGGTTAAAATACTGTGGAGTAGATATATTTCTGCTATAAAATACGGATGTAAGACTTGTGTTTGCACGCTCCTGTGTGCCTGCGCAAGGTTAACCAGAGGTCAACGCTCACTTTGCCGACACAGACTTGGCGACGTTCCATCGCTGGAGAAGCGGCAGCGTCTGTCCCTATCCTGTCCCTCTCTCTCCTCCTCCTCCTCCTCCTCCTCTGCTTCTTCTTGCCAGTGGAGCTTGCGTGCGGATGACATGGAAGGAGCCATGTGGTGTGTATCTGTGTTGAGCTCTGGGCTTAGCACTGTGTGTGGGGAGAAATGCGGGCTCGCTCTCAGCTTGAGCAGTGAGGGAAATGAAAAGCCGAACTAGTTCACAAGTGAGGCATGAGCCAGATGAACCCGAGAGAGAGGGAGAACAACTGCTCATCGTTTCACAAAAAGAGGCTATAAAAGCTGCCTCACAGGTATTATTAGTATAGCAAAGCACAGAAGTACAAAACGCACCAACAGATTATGTGAAATATTTTACTGCAGCTTTGAAAATGCTCAACTCGGAACAGTCGGGTTCGAAAAAAACAACATTTTCCACTCTCCCGGTCACCGAGAAGTTAACACAAAGACAAACAAAGCATGGAGGGAATATTGCATGAGTTACCACAAACACTAATGTCGGACCTGGCAATAATAAGCACAGTAAATAAGCGTGTCTTACCAAAAAAAAGTACCGTACTCGTTGTTTAAACACTTTTGTCCTATGACACGCAACGCACAAAAAGTGCTGTTGGCCGGCAGCAGCGGACATTAAAAGCCTTATCTTCATAGCAGGGTGATGGTTCTCACCCTTAACGCGTCTTTTGATGCTGCTGCCAACAACAGCTTATTGTAGCCCAACGTGCCTGCCAGAGATTGAGCTGTGTACACCGTGCACCGATAAGGAGGTGTCTCCAACAAACTTAAACCAACCGCAGGAGATGAAATCTGGTGGGCTCGGCCTGCTGATAAACTGAAAAGACCTTCATCTACACTTTCATCCTCCTCCTCCTCCTCCTGTCAGTGACCCACATCCAACTCTGGATTCCTCAACTTATTGCTGGAAAAGTTACAGCACCCTTTCTATTCTGGCCGTGCCAGTCGAGGGCACCGATGAGCGCGCGGATGCCATCGTCCAGTTCCAAGCATATCGTGCGAGCGTGTGACTCTGTTCTAGGTTAAATATTTCACCGCAGTTTCTTTTGTTGGGTCTTTGAGGCCACACAGAGCCTCCTGCCCTGCATGCGAGCTCACCATCAGCCTCATCCTACTTCTGGGTGAGCGTCAATTATTTATAAGCCTCGGGTAGCTAACTTGAAACCGATAACCCACATGCTATTTATACTTCATTTCAAATGAACAAATACTTAACTGTGGACTTCCAGGCAGCTTGGTCGTGTCCGTCTGCATGGCCAGCACTGGCACACTGGTGTGTGTGTGTGTGTGTGTGTGTGTGTTCGGTAGGGTGGTGGTGGGGGAGGGAAATCATCCATGTAGTGGCTGCGCACCATAGGTAAGCACACAGGGTCGTTCAGTTTCATGATTTTCTGTTAAATGCAGAGCAAAAAGGTTTTCTAAGAGAACCCATTTATCAACTTTGACCTGATGCGTGAGTGATGTCATCTACAGCAAATTCATGTAATTATGACAATAGGTGTCATTCAGTATTTCTATATTTTTTTTCCATATATTTTTGCTCACCTGAGGGCAAACAAACAAAATATGAATAGTTCACATCTGATTTGGTCTATTGGCAACACCACTGTCTGTTCTACTCTGGATCCAGGCAGAAAAACTATTTAATTCAGCCCTGGACTTAAATAAAATACAATTGAATGTGGGTCAGGAACATAAATTTCAATTTAACCAGAGTGCTTTTGAGTGACACATTGCTATCCTGCCATATTTCATCTGCTAGTAGCCAGATTTAGCAGGCAAAAGCCAGGGATGAAAAAGTGATATGGCAGCTTCATAGCTGATAAATGACAGAGTGAAAGCTGTGTGTTTATAACTGGGGGAGGGAAATATACTTGATTTGCTATGAACGTGACGAGTTGATCAAAAAGTTGTTAGGTGATCGACTGGACGATGACGCAAGTTGGAATAATTGGACTCATTGATCAGCTCAAATTGGTCATAGATGTGAGAAAAATGATTTGCTGTGCATCCTCAGTCTCATTTACATCGACTGACTCAATCTGACCTCAACCAAACTCACACTCTGACCCCCAAGACAATGGTAGGAGTGCACCAAATGAATACTTTGCAAGCATACTCGGTACTAAATGTGGATTACACTTAACAGTTTTATTTGGAATATTAAGACAATGAAGCATAAGCCAAGCACCAAGAGTGACAGCTACAAGTGTCGCATCATACGGCTCATTAAAATGAACAGGTTATACTGGAAAACAACTGTTTTTGTTTGTTTTTCTTTTCTCTTTGAACGGTGAAGCAGATACACAGAACAACAAAGACACTGAAATGCAACACATGATTATGACGTCAACACTGTCCGAGTCCAATATAACAGCAGTAGAAACAAAAGGAGAAAAGAAGAAAAGCGAGGAGAAGCAGAAAAAAAAAAAATGGAACAGTGATATTCGTCTGACGAGAGCTTGGTCAGCCTGTGGCGGTGGCTGTGGCCCCGGATTTAAAGGGCTTTTGTGATTGGTCAGAACGAATAAGGCAGTCTGGGAACACAGCGGCGCTGCAGAGTGACAACCATTAGTTCCCATCATTGTCAAGTCCTGTTGCCTCGGCACCCACATCCACACAGCAACCAATGTGCACATACAGCATTAAAGTGACAGGATTGCAACCATTGTTACAGTACACTCCATTGCATATTAAGGAGAAGTCATAATGAAAAATAATAATTCTTTCATACATCTTTTTTTTTCTGTTTGCATATAGCACTTAACCCAGCTTTCCAAAAATATATGGGAAACACGAGAAAATTAGTTTCAAATATTCTTTTTCCTCTAAGAGCTGATACCATGAGTTTATATGAGGGTGGATGGGGGTCGGGTGGGGTCAAGGGGTGTTGCTGTAACCAAACCCAGTGGTCTCACAAACAAGGCTCTCATAGTGCAGCTAAATAGTGTCGTACTAGTGACAATATAAGTTCAAAATAGTTCAATTCACGGCATTTTGTTTTCCTTAAGAACATAGAATATACATGTAAACACATCTCTATGCTTCTCCCTTTACGGGGGAGTCGCACAGAGAGGTGGTGCTGGCTAAATGTGGTCCATGTTTACACATCCCTGGCTTAAGGTGGGGTGGCTGGAGGCTGTCTGTGCATGTGTGTGAACATCCGGAGTAGTGCAGATGATAGAAATGTGATCGTAAGCGTGTGCAAATATGTGTGTTCCAGACAGTTAACGCACCACAGATGAATAAAATGACTTTCATCAGGCTCCTATTACATCATTCATCATACGTACAATTTATTTCCCTAAATCTACAGGTTATATGGCAAACATGTGCTACGGTTAATGTCAGATATTTCCCATGGGGAAAACTGGGTTGAGAGGGTCCTGGGACTTGCCTTGCAATGGGCCTGCCTGAGAACAAAGGGGTGGGGATGAGGGCACAGGCGCTGTTCATAGGGGTCACCGTCATCACCCCTCACACCTCTCTGCATCCCAATCCACCAGACCCCTCATGTGGCTCTGTCCACACACAAATATACTCCCACACCACACACACTACCCAATCTGTGCAGAGTACAACTTATTCAAGCTCACGACTCCTGAATTTAAATGAAATATTTCAGGGTCACCACTAATTTCTAAATACTCAACTGTCTCCCCATCTTGAGCAAATACACAAACACACAATTAAAGTGCTCTTTACTTCAACAAATCCCCAAGCCTTTCCGTGGGCACGCCGTTGCCACAACAGGAAGCCAGGGTGCTCAATAAGCCATTGTGTGAGCCGGTCGCTCCTTCAGCCTAACATCAACTCTACCAGGGTTGGTTGGTGTAGAGGGGGCAGAGGCTGGACAAACCAGCGTTAAGTCTGCTCTACACCACATTCACGTCCCCATCAGCGGTGACTTTAAGGATGTGGTCAGGAGAAAAGAGAGCAGTTGCTTAATAAAAAAAAAAAAAAAAATTAAAACTCCTGTTAGGTAACACAGAGAGGCCCTTTCAGTGCCCAGTAAATTTAGATCCCAACATGGTAAAATTAGCCTATGATTAGTGTCTACAAGTGGGTGTTTTCTGCTTTTGCTAGGTTGTAGCAAGATAGACAGGTGGGCAATAACAACAGCGTGTGTTTTCAAGCAGAAGTGGGGATTTGACAAGTCCCTCTAAACAAAAGTGCTTTTGCGCACCACCTAGATTTTCATTTTATATCAGCGTCTTAACATTCGCCCCCGCCCCTTTAACACATATGGCTGATGGACACGCAAAAGTCAACCTTTCTGGGAACAAAGTGCTCAACGGGCAGGGAAATGTTTTAGACTTAAATGTGAGTAAATGTCTCATTAATGGAAGGGAGCGATCAAATAAGTAAAGGTCAGCGAAATATGTCTCAAGATAACAATTAAAAGCTCGTCCATAACTACAAGGTATAATATATGGATGGTTTTGGACAGAGAGCAGGGCGAGCACCGAGTTTGAAGCTATAGGTGTGAGCCTTAACGTGACCGGGTCTTCCCACGAATATCTCTGAACAAATCAGTGTGGCCGATATGTTACATACTGGAGCTTGGAGCAGATGAGAAAAGTTTGCACAGCAGTTGCTCAAGTATTATTTAGCTTAACACCACTGTGCACAATAATAAGCATCATCCTTTGAGTTTAACGTTAGCTCCACCTGAGAGCTTTGGTCACAGACTGAGATATTCTTGAGGGAGAAGAAACTGCATTGATATTTGTTGATTTATCCTCATAGATAACAATGAAAAGAAGACGACAAAGACACAGTAAAATCTAAGTTTGGAAATGTTACCTGATTACCTTTCAAACGATGATCTTATGCTTGTCTCGGCTGTAATACTTAAAATTGCTTTCATATTTCATACATTATTAAATTAGCTTTACAGGTATTGCTGCGCTTGTCCGTACCCATCTCATCATCGTACTCATCTCATCATCCCTAAATTCTGTGCAGTTTTTTGCTCCAGTATTATCTAACTACTCGTACTCATTCCCTGGTAATCCCTATTACAGATTAATTGTGAATTAATTGTTGACAAATTACTTTGAACACGTTACTGATGATAATGCCTGTGAAAGCTGGGCAATGATGGGACGCTACAACTGAGCTGGTGCTGGACCCACTTCAGATGAAAACTTCTAAACCATTGCACAATCTATAATGTGGCAGCAGAGACGTATTACTTAGTATTCATCAATGAGTTAAAAAGAGGTGTCATTATATTAACTGTTCTAACTTGACCAATATAGCACCACTATAACTTTACCTGTATTAAATTGAACGCGCACCATGAATAACAATGTGAGTTCAGAGCTCACACACCTCTTCAGTCTCATTGATTGACTTATGAATAGAGTCTGCTGAAGCTATTCTCCCTCCGGGTTTGGACCGAAAAGCTGTTCAATATTTAACGGAAGGCGACAAAACAAATGGTTCTCAAAAAAGGCACATAGGTTACGCTTCTGTATCTCTTCATGTAGATGCAACATCGATGAGCAACTCGTCAGAGCTGCTATTGATCTACATCACCTACGAAAATTCATTCTAACCTGGAAAGATACTACCACACGGCAATGAGGTGTGTTAGGGGTGACATGAGTCATGAGAGCTCATATAAGATCCTAATGGAAAGGCTAAAAAAATAAAAACTTGTTAGCTACACTTGGCTCTTCATTAAAAACAGCTTGATACACTGTATCGCTCTCAAAAAACGTTGATCAAGAAGGGAAAAAGTACTGCAATCATGTGCTCTGAGCCATTCTTCACGAACCCCACAAGGTATTTTGTGTTAAATCTATTAACTATTATGTGAGGTTGGCTTTCCTCCACTATATGGAATCCCTTCCCATAAAAGAACCAATGCTCTCAATCAGAGCAAATCACGTCACACTCGAGTTCTAAGGACAACAACTTGACATTTCATTGATTGTCCTCACCTCCCACTGGTTATATGTGCCCTCAGTTCCCCTGAAAGGATGTGGCAAATCACACGATAAAGCCAAAACGCAAATTTCATGACAAAACGGTTGGGCAGTGAACTTAGAAATGACATCTTAAGCATGATGAAGTGAGTGTGGCTACACAACTGCATGCACAGAATTAAAGTGCCTGTGGCCAGTGTAGAACTGACAGATGCTTTGAAAACTATAAAATGACAAGAATTGAGTGTTCCAAAAGTCCTGGTTTCTAACAGGATTAGCTTGCTCTCTAACCAGTCATTCGTCTGAGTGTTACTGCTGAAGTAATCTTTTCAAAGAACTACACTGTTGCGTAAAGACCAAGCCTTTTGGCCACCTGATGTACTGTCCGGATCATTCGGGACCCTCATTTAGAATCTATCCCTGACTCTGGCTTAGCCAATACTGCCCTGTGCAAATAGATGGCAAGTGCTGTGCCACGGTAGCTCTATCCATGGGACAGGCTCTTACTGCAGTACACCAATAGCACATCCAGAGTCCCTCTCAACCCACACACCTTAAAGCCTCTAGGGCAGGTGCTCAACTAGGTGCTTTTTCAAGCTAAGTAAGTTAAAAGAAAAAAATGAAGTAAGCACAAAATGAACTGTACAACATAGCCATGTGGGCCTAAATAGTAATTTTGGATGAACAGGGCAGGCATGCAGGCAGGTCTACAGGCAGGGTGGTGGTGTGGGATCAGGCAGACACTTAGCACAATGTGGGAGAGAAGGACACAAAGAACTGATATTCATGTCTTCCCTCCCTGTCAAAAATAAACTGTTCAACACTAAAACATGTGCTTGCCAGACAGCATTATACTGAATATAATCGTATGTATTTTATGTGATGTAAATAATAACTAAAAGATTAGAATGAATCTTGTATAGCTTGTTACATTTAAATTCCACCCCCCACTAGACATAGAGCCATGTCAGTATAGCCTCTGATTGGCTAATGAGGAATTTCTCAGAGTTCTGTAATCCTGCAGTGTGTGCACAGGCCAGGAGGAAGCCCCGCCCTATTTGACCTTGAGTGGTGGCTCCCTCTCCAGCCAGCGAACTCGTACTTTCTGTTTATAGTGATACTCCTTGAGGAAGTCCTGCAGGGCAGGGGGCAGCGGCAATGCACCGATACCATCGTAAGTGGTCCAGCGGCAAATAGCAGCTCTTGCCAGGTGCTGCAGGCCAAAGGGGAAGGTCCGATGGAGAGGCGCTGTGAGCAGCGGTTCAAAAAACATGCAGGCGCTGGGGTCCTTGTAGTGCTCCAGCAGTCCTGTGACAGTGGAAGAGTGAAAAACACAAGGGTCATGGGCGTCAAAGCTGAAGTTATGGTTCCACTGCTCGATGCGGGCGTGCAGTGAGCGGTTGTAACGACGGAAGCTAACAGAGAAGAGGTAGTCCTCTTGCGCCGAGTCACGCAACAGGAAAGTGCCCTCTGGCCGTCCATCCAACAGTGCCTCAGCCTCATATCGATCCATCACACCCCAGTAGCACGGCAGAGACGTAATCTGCAGTAGGTCTGGCACCAAGCAGTGGATGTAGTCAATCTGGGTGTGAAACTTCCAGGGGCCCGGTTGCTGCCAGCTAAAATGGCCGTCTCCAGAGGCGTGCCTCTGCTTGGGCCTCCTGGCTTGAAGACAGAGGGTGGTCGAGTCCTCCTCAGAGTCACAGTCCTGGCTTGACGCTGCTGTCCCAAACACCTGTCCACAAGCCCCTGATGACGCAGCACCTCCACAGCTGCTGGGTGCTGAGCCCCTGCCCTCTCCAGAGGATTCTCCCATGCCAGGTGCCATCTTTGGTCCCAGTTTATAAAGAGAGGAGCCTGGCACTGAGGCCTCCAGGGTGTGTATCTGGGCATTAGGTGGTGGGTCCACACCCTCCTCAATGCTGAGCCTCCGGCGCTCTCGCAGACGTTCCTCCTCATCCTCAGGAGAAGGTTGGGCAGGGTCAAAGGCATCCAGCAGAGAGGTGGGGGAATGTGGGCTGACAGGTGCTGTGTGTTGCTTGATCAAGTGCCACTTGTGGGCTAGGTCTGAGCCTGGTGGGAAAGGGCATGTCTCCAGCATGAGCTCTGTAAGGTGGATCTTACGTTTGGAGGTGACAGGGGTCTTAGATGACAGGGAGTGTCTGCGAGTGGGCAAAGGTAAACACAGGCCTACCGTGTCACTTAGCCGTTGTCGCAGAGACCTAACATTCAGATTACGTCCTCCAGATACAGATTCGCCCATCTCCTGGATGGACCTGACTCCATAACGCTTATCCCTGCGGCTGCCTCGTGAACGCCCAGACCGCCTGTCTGCCTCTATGGAGCTCTGCGTTTTGGTGGAACATGAGTGTTTTTTCTTGCCCCCCCATGGAGCGTGGCGGGAATAGGAGTCCCTCCGGGCGAAGGGAACACCCCCCGATCCCATCCGCACATCCTCAGTGTCCTTGTCAATTGTAATTTCTACTATCTGAGGGATATCTGACACACAGTTGTGATGGCGGCGTCCTGCTGTTACCATTGGCACTGGCAGAAGGCTCCTGGATGGACTGGAGGACCCAGATGCCTGGGCTTCACCAGAATTGCATCCTTGTCCTAGATCCACAGCACAGTGGACAGCATCTGCCTCAACACTGCTTTCACTGGGCCCTGAAGTGTTATGAAAGAATGTTTGGCATTTGCTCCTCAGGTTGCTCCACATCTTTCCCACTATTTCCATCAAAAGGAGCCCAGGGGACCTGCAAAATGACAAGACAAAATGGATTAAGCCACAGTTGGAAAAATCATCAGCAATGGTGCTTACATTTTAAACTGAGGCTCAAGCTACATACAGAATGTCCTACATTTATATTTCCCAGACTACTGTGTATCTAGTAATTAGACATGGTTTAACTATAACAGGGCCAAAGTGTCTGAGAGGTGGGTGAGCTTCAGTACTTGGGAGAGCACAGTTAGGAGTTGCCAGGCAGACGTGCAGGGACACAAGGCCACAGCTATAAATGAACCCAGGATCTGCTCACAGCTGATCTGCTGGTATGTACTGTATTACAGAGCCAGTCTAGACCTGACCAAAAACTTTCCCTGCAACAGCAGCAGACGCAGCCCATGAACATACTCTGTCACTGTACTTGACTGCTACATACAATCTCAATAGGATTCCATAATGTGGCATACAATTCACTGTTTCTCTTTAGTTGTTCAACTTTATGCATCTATTTAGGCTTAATCTTGCCCGCTGAAACCTAAATCCAAATCCTTGCAGTGGTAACGGTCAGATAATTTAATTGCTTTTCAGCATGCAAAATGACCTGAAAGCTTTTAATGTGACAATACAATTCCACGATTTTTCACTCTTACAGTAATTCTCTCATATTTCACATTTATTTAATTACATTTTCATATGACTTAGAAATTGTTCCACACGGTAAACGAAAACCAATCAAGCCATGGATTTTTTGGTAATACTTGCAAATATATTTTAAGAGCCCAGAGGAACATCTATTTCAAGTATGATCAACCCCAATGAGAATCAAAGCTAGTCATTAATTAATTAAATGCTCGAGCAACTAAGCGATAGACCCAGAGCATGGGATGATAATTCCCATTTCACCAGTCGGCCTTATGGATTTCTGTTTTAGAATTCTCAATATCAAACTGACTCAAACGCCATCTGATGCTAAAAGCAACTGTGAAGCAGCTTGGCACCACAGCAAGCTGCTTGCAGGGTTGTATTTGGTTGTTTCTACTGATAAAGTCATCCTGGATTTACACAGTCAGCTGTTACTAGATTGTTCTTCAACAACTGATTGGGTAGATTTCTAAAGGAGATTCCCAGGGGTATCCCTGTCCAAAGTCAGGAACATTTCTACCAGATCCTGGCTACACTTCCTACATATTGACTTGTTCTTACACAACACGACTCACAAACAACAATACTCACTTGACACACTTCAGAACTTCACAATGCAGCTCTCAATCCATCTGCGACACATCATTTGTTGCTATAAAAATGGAATTGCTTTTTCCTCCAGCTATCAATTACCAAGTTGCATCACAGAATGTAATATGAGTCATTCACTGCAGCATGTCCGCAATTCTCTGTTCCATGTGTCTGCACATGAAGCCATTGGCTTTGACTAAGTGTGGTGCTTTGTCTGATCCATTCTAGGTCTTCCCTTCATGCTGTAGGGCTGAGGCAGATTCTGTACTCACCCCTCTTAGTGCCACCTGTGGCAAAACTCCACTGATAAAAGTAGGGGATAGGTAATATCAAAATGCTTTCAAAACATGATTTAGCATTTCAACACTAAATGTCATTTCATAAAAGTCATAAGTGTTAAGGCAAAACTATTTCCCTCTATGGATTCTCAGAAGCAACAGCACAGGCAGAAAAAAAATGGAAATACATAATGAAACACTTAAATTAATCAAAAGGAAATATATTTACAGCTTGAGTATTCAACTGTCTTCCTGTTACAAACAATAACTTCATGACTTTAAGAGCAAGCTGTCGATCAAATGACAACCAAAGCCATCCATTCATCCATAATGCACCATACGCCAAGAGCAACATACTATCAAGAAGTACCATCAACTTTGGGCGCAAAGAGTATATCAGAGAGCCAGCTCGCAGGTCCTGATCACTCTTAAAATTTTGAAAGAAAAATGCCTAGCAATGACCAGGATAAGAAACAATGTCAAAAAGAGGAACTATTAAAATATCTACTTGTCAGCAGTGAATGCTTTAATCTGCCATGATAATTGTTAGCTGCATTTAGTGATTTATTTTTTGGTGGATGCTTTTCAAAGTACCATTGTTTAAACAAAACACCACCCACTTAATTTCTTTTGAGTAATAGAGCTCTAATTCCTTGTGCCACTTGTACTGCAGTGTTAACAGTATTTGCATAAATTCAGTGACGTCTATAGTGTACAATTTATGTTTTAATACAGCAATCTTACAGGGGGCAAAGTCATTTATCAATTTAATTTCAAAGTATTTGCCTTGATTGTAATTGGACTGTCAATGTTAAACATCCATCTAGGAGCTAAAGCTGCATTCTGTTCACACCCCTTTGTCTTCCCTCCAAGTTGAACTGGAATTGTGAGCCTAATGTTATATCAGCTCCATCTTGAGAGCCTGGATTTTCCATGTGGGTTGGCATGTGTTGTTCTGTGCTTACTAATCATTGTAACATAAAAGAACAACAATGACAAAGTTCAGTTAATGAGAAAAGAAGTGGGCAGTCCAAAACAATGCTAAATTGAATTCATATATGATTAATACAAATGGTCGACAGTTTCAAGAGAATTACAACCATGATCTTGATCAAAAGTAGGAAAAATCGTGATTCATGGTTGCCGACAACAATAAACTAAGTAAATTAGTGGAAAGACTCATTCAGCCAATTTCAGACAGCACAACAGCTTAGTAGTGACATGGTATTCTAACAGACCAATGGTGCCAAATAACGTCAGAAACTATAATCACCAGGAACTAGTTCTGGGGGAAAAACTCCTTTGGTGTAGTTGTGTGCGCATTTTCACCACATCTCAAGAACAGTGAAGATTAGGCAAATTAAACTATTTCCAGATTAAGGTAATGGCTTGGGTTGACTCATTTTTGCATGCGATGAAAAGAAACAACAGGCTGATTTTTTGGTTGTTTATTTACTGTTGGGTTACTGAGGTTTGAATCAATAAAGAAATATGCACAAGGGGACTGTGAGATTGATATTATAAAGGCAAGATTAATATCTTCGTAACAGATAATCTACATCATGGAAGCCAGTTGCAGCAGCTCTGACCTCTTTTCTGCATTTTAAGTGCTTTTTTCCCCCCGTTTTTTTTTTTCTATGCTAATCTCACTTGTTCGGTTGCAAAATTATGGATATGCAATTGAGACTTGCGTTGTTGTTTTTTAATTGTTTTCAGATGTTTTTATAACTACATCAGTCGACCCATTCAGCCACGGCTCTACTGTGTACACTTGGGAACAACAGTTAGTGCTGTGCAGCACTTGGACACTCCCGGAGGAAGAACTTAACACCTGTACCGCTGCTCTACAGACATTGAACTGCTAGCTTTTCGCATTCGGCCATATTACATACTAGGGGAATTTTCACATATCATCCGAAATTTTGTCACCAACTGAGATTTACTGACACAATTGAAAACAAAAGAAAACATGTCATTTAAAGCACTGACAGTATGAGCCATTGGTTTCAACTATTACTACTAGCTCCAAGAACATTCAACCCCCCATTGGCCGATGTTGCAGGCTGAGCTCCGCGAGCTCTTACACTCAGTTGTATCACAGATATTGGACACCCATTCCCTCCTCCTCATCTCCCGGGACTTAAATCATGCTTCCTTGTCTTCTACTTTCCCCACCCTCACTCGGTATGTTGACTGTGCATCTACTTCAAATGTTTCGGTCTTGTTTCCATGAAGACTTGACAAGTATTAAGAATATGCTTCTCCCAAAGTGCCCCTTTTGTCTTCTGTGGGAAGATAATGGTGCTTCTACCTTGTTCCAATGCTGACACTGAAACGTGCACATGCACAATTGGGATCGTGAAGTGAGAGGTAAATGAAACATAGGAAAATGGCGGCTGCCGATGCAACACTCTCGCATCCGGAAACATCGAAAGTCTGGGGGCATTTCATCTTTAAGGTTGGAAAGAAAAGGATTGCCTGCAATGATTTGTTAAGCGGACCTTCCTTATCATGGGAACATGTCGATAGTTCACGAGCATTTGAAGAGGAGGCACCCTGGACTTGTGGACAATGGGGAGTCACCTTGATAAGATAATTACCTTATTAGCTAGCTAACTGTGTAAGCTATGTATAGACGGAGTAATATTAAGACTGGGAGACATATCGAATATACTCAATGTATCACGGCTGGTCCAACATGTGATGTAGTAAATGGCTATATCGCAGCTCTGTTGAGCTCCCAGTGTGTGTGTGGAGCAGCAGCCCCACCTGTGCTGTGGAGAGAAACTCTACACAACCATAAATAACAGCAAAATACACTTTTTGCTGAATAAGCAAGGTGATCAAATAAATACTGTTTATTAATTGACATATTTTAGAATGATGTATTCATCTTAATTGTCTGTGCTGTTAGTGAGAACATGCCTAAAACAACCTCAAGCTAAATTTAAAAGCTGATAGCTGAATAAGAGCCATGGAGTAATTGTGCGATTCATATTCCGATAAGTCAATTAATCGTCTCAAAAATCGATGACTCGTCGACTATCAAAACAGTTGTTAGCTTCTACTTCACCATACTTTGTACTCTACATTGAAATGGACATAAATAGTGAAGCATGGACAGGACAGTGTTGGAGAGGGAAAAAACAGATCCTGAGAGAAAAATTAAGCCCTACCTATCTTTTATACCTCACCATGGAGTTATAAATTTTGTCATACAGGATTTCTACCAAACTGGCTGGTGGGAAGGGGGTTAGCCTGCCTTCCAACTCTCCAACAGAGGTCTCAGAGGAAGCATGTAGCAACCTTTTTTAACATAAGAAAATTCATGAACCATGGCCTGAAGTCATATTGGTGATAACTGTTAAATTGTTGCCAAGTCATTTTGTGTTTAACCAGTCAGCAACATCCTCTACTGACTCAGTAATTCCTGACAAGCAGAAATATGCTGCAACCAATATTTTTGGGGGGCTACAAACTAAAATTGGACTTACGTACCTCAAAGTAATACTTATGGTTGGCCTGTCCACCCTGAATCCAACTAACAAAAACAATACAAGCTTTCAATAAATTTAGCAAGCCAAATCAATTAGTTAAGATGAGAAAACTTATTTCTATTATAGACAATTATAACGTGGTCTTCGTTCTGTCAGCCATGGCAGCCAAATGGGTGGTTGGCAGCTTTGCAGCCAGTTGAAAGTAACATATTCTTGTAACACACTAGTTAACACGGGAATAGCTCATCTAAATAAAAAGATCTCAACAACAATGTCGCAGTGCGTTATTCATTGATATGCAAATAAACTTTACTACTACAAAATTGAACTACCAAAGTCAAAGAAACAACAGATCCCCACTGAATATGTGCCATGTTGTGAACGTTACAGGGTTAGTTTGCTAATCTGCCTCCTCGTTAGCTTTGTTCCATTGTGATTAAGCACTAAAAGACCACAATAGAAGAAAAAAAACAATGCAAAAGATCAAAAAAAGGATAAGCCCGCTGTTCTTCATTTAGTGATTAATGAAAAGTTAAGAAGACAAAACAACACAGGTCAGGATATTGTCTCTGAAGTCTGGTATCAGATAGACAATAACAAACTAGTCATAATCAAGTGCACTTTTGCAGCATTACAACATGAAAACTCAATCTTTTGTCTACTGCAGGACAAACACTACACTAGGCCAAAACTTGGTTAACTCAATAATATTTTAATACATCACAGTAACCGCACATGATTCACTATAACTGACATCACTGACACTGACTGATCAACAGTACATGCATTTAAAGCTGCCCTTAAACAACTAGGCTACTTCTGCTCTCAGCAGCCCAACACACCCATTCTCCTGGGATCATACTGATCTTGGAGGGCTGGAAGGAGAACAAGATTAAGGGAGGACGCCTACTCTGCTCAAACTAAAGTAAATGAGACTTTGTCTCATATTCTGAAAGATGGGTGCGATAGCAATTGACGAACAGAATCTGAAAACGGCTGACCTACGTTTCCTTACCTAACTAACAAATTTTCAACCAAAAACCACAGATGCTACTGTTTTTACCTGACAATAGTTTTAATTTCAATTTGAGGCAGATTATTTTGTATGCTGTGCATCTCTCAATCTACATTTTAAATTGCATTAATAGACACTGACATTTAATTTCAAAGCATTGCATTGTTCCTGATGAATGCTCCCATAGAAGGACTGTATATCCATCATTCTATCTTTCTGTTTTGATAATAGCGTTCAATCATGAGGTAGAAGTGATTGATACTACACAGTGAAGCTTCTTAAAACACCCACCTTCTTTAAACCAATGACTGAGTTGACTTTAAGATCAGCTAAAACCCAACTAAACAAAACTGTCCATGTTCTAATGCTTTCATCATACAACCCGAGATCTAACAAATTGGGTCCGTATCATTACGTCTTAGAAATAAAAAACAGCTAAGTTTTTACCAGTAGTATGACAACCAACTATCCTCCATTAAAACTAGCCTATGCCAATGGTTAGAAGGCCGTTGGGTCTCTGGAGGCCCCACTTTTCCCCGGTCACAGCCAAGTTAGCTGCCTTGCTAACACTTTAACCAGTCGTTGTACCTATTTAACACCCCGAAGTGAACAACCTCATACTAAAAGATCACATTACCTAACCTGTGCTGGTAATCGTCTTAGTGACACCACCTTCAGAGCACACATAACTACTGAATTTTCATCTTAAATGCATACTGCTTAGCTACAATTCTGCTACGATCTGTCAAAAATGCTAACGGTTAGCAGTATCCTGAATGGGAATTCTAGTGGTTTAGCTAGCTTTGCTTAGCCAAGGAGCTAGCAGAGTTAGCGTGTTAGCTTGAGAACACCGACACAAAATTACAAATATAAGCAAAGCTTTGTGTGCAGGCTGGTGCAGGCTGTGTAGACAAACGTGGCATGCTTGACAAGCAATGGCTGGTTCCTCGTATTCCACAGCTTACCCCTTTGTCTTTCAGAAAGCCCTACTCAACAGCTCTCTTTGTCTGCAAAAAATGGCTATCAAGAGAAGTCAGGCATATATCCCCCTTGCGGTCCACGGTGTCGGATGAAAGCGCAAACCGTACGCGGATACTTGCTGGTAACATCCCGAAAAGTTATTAAATAACAACTAAATTGTACTCGTTGTTTTTATATCTGTATATTGATTCAAGTGCCGCGAAAGTCCGCTCTTCATCATGGTGGGGGTCTCCTTTTCAGCCGTGGTCGCTCCTGCTCCTGGCAGCCAATATGACGACGGTGTGAGCAGGCAGTGGGTCGGGGAGGCGGACGGTGTTAAGCGTGAGGGAAGCGGACTGACAGCGGAGGAGTCCAATGGAGGAAAGAGAAAAGACGGCTACTTCCGACGGTGCACACGGATAGGGAAAGCCCCGGAGCATGCTGCGCGTGATGGGCGTCCCGATGCTCCAATGAGCCGACAGAGGAGGATTAGGTTCTCCGCTGGCAGCTACTTGGAAACGTGGAGAGGTAAAGTGATGTTGGTGGTTGTCCTGGTCAGGCCTAAAGTCATGAAACATTACTTATAGGGTTTATTCACGGTGAAGAAAAACCGTCGAGGATTATAACTTCTAAATGTCCTTTACAAATATATTTCAAAATCCTTAAAGATAACTGTATGCAAAACATGTGGAAAATATAAAGCATATTATCTAAAACGTGCGAATAATTTTATTCCTCATTCTTGACCTTTTGTGCGTCATGTGATCAAGTTGTATGACGTAATTGTGCTCTGTGATAGGAAAGAATGAAAAAAATGAGAGAAAGCCTGTTGTGTTCTTTGTTTGTTTGTTTTTATTATTTTCATAGCCTTGCCTTCATTTATAAATTGTAGAAATAATGGGTAGAGAGCACTGAGTGTTTTTGTCATTTAGGCAGCATTTGGTGATGCAAACCTCAGCATTGCCCATTATGGGAATAACACCAAACTTGGGTTTGCGCCCTTCATGAGGGAGGGAGGTATGATACTGAAACACCCAAAACACTGATCATCGAACAATGATCATCATCAGAGAAACACGCTGTTGTTGCAAGTCAAACTTTAATCTCATTATTTCATTTATAAGGGACTTTACCAAATAGATTATTTTATGAGTGAGTGCTGGAGGTATCGTCACAATTTTCTGATCCTGATATTAACTGTAGGATTAACCAGCAAAAATTGGATCCAATGGTAAAATAATATTGTAACACGATTCTTTCCAGTGGTATATTGCATACAAGAAAGGAAGAAATTACAACAGCTGATACAGTATACTATAAAAGTAGCTTTTAAAGTGTAACTAACACCACAAACTTCTCAGAATTTATATGTTCATGTTATCTACATTTTTGAGAAGATAAAAAGTAAAAAACAAAGGTCTCATTGTATTTTTATGCCCATTATAGCCATGCTCTCGAGTTCCCTATTGCTGTAGAATTACATGTGGCACGCAGACAATTGAAGATGTGTCATAGCTTATACTTGAGTAAATCTTTGGACAAGTAAAAAACCTCAAAGGAGCATTCATAGTCACTGGCACCCACAGATGAGGTCATGTCCTGGATAGAGATCATTCTACAGCACATGACACGAGGTATAATGGGAAGAGGAACTGCTGTGAGCAATGTAGTAGTTAGCTGGACCTGATGTCGAGTTCCAGGGAAATCACCAGCAGTCTGAGCACATTAGCTTTTACATCTCCGACTGGCTGATCTAATTTGAGTCATTATGAAAGGAAATGAAAGTGAATTGCATTAGGGTTGATTCCTCTGCCAAAGGTGATTTGCACTATTTTACAATCAACGTGGGCCTCTGTGTCAACATGTTCATGCTGAGTGTTTCAGCTGCGTGCAATCAACAAGCACATGCTGATTTTTTTCAACACTTCATAAGGAATATGATTCGTTGGGATGTGTACTGAAAAGGAAGGAAGGTCCTATGAATGAGAAAAGGTTCTTAAACTGAATACCTGCATGGTATGCCCATAGCCCACAATATTATACATCATAGCCCAGTTTGACACCCTGTAATTTCATAAAACACATTCTACTTTTTGATATGACATCATTCGGAAACACATGTTGTTCATATTCAAATTGTTTGCCTATTTCTGGTTATGTTGCTGGACAACATACAGTATTTCCAAAGCTAATCTGGGAGTGGCTCATGTAATCTAATTGTAAACAACTCTATTGGTCTGCATGGAGACTCAAATTACACTGGTGCCACAGAGAAACAATATGTGTGAATAAACTCAGCGCAGGGATGCTCAGGAGACTAATGGCAAAATCACTCTAACTGTGATCTTATAGATGTTTATAGATGGTTTGTTGCTGTTTTTTGAGCACTATATTGTTTGCATCAAAAAAAGCAGATCTGGCATGACCATGTACCTGCAGCGAAACCCATGCTGTTCTCAATAAAAATGCAGATGTTGTTGAAAAAGCACAAAATTATTTTCATAGAATGAGGTCTGTTCCTACAATATTATGAATTGGCATGTAAAGGGTTTTGTCCCATGGTAGGGTTGCCATCTTGTGGTAGCAGGAAAGAATTAAAACTACACTACTGTCTCTAATGTTTGCCTTAATCTTAGCCATTGCATTCAGGGTGTTCAGTCATCGCAACGAGTTCATTCCTTCCTGTGGGCCACAAAAAGGAGTTTTTTCAAGACCTAGATACACAAAAAGGGGATTTCCTGCAAATTATTGGAAAAGTACAAGTCACTGAGGATAGAGGTTTTTGTTATGTTTCCTTGAAACAAAGCGAACATGCACAACACTAATCATATAAAGCTCTGGAATATAAGTACATCAAATTAAATCTGTGCATGAGCGTGGAAGAACAAAGAACTGTTGAGTTGACAGAATTTCTGTTGTATGCACAATGAAATGAAGCGTAACTGTGCAAACAATGTGACATGCTCCACACTCAGGGCGCTTCTATGACAAAAAATATGTAAAAAGTCCCAACACTAAACAGATTTTTGCATTTTTTAACTCGTATGTATTTTAGTACCTAAATCAGAAAGACCTAAGCACAATTCAGATCAATCAACATGGGTTATAGTAACTTCAGGTTGTAGTGAAACATTATCATCTAATTTACCAGAAATCTCTAAGCTTTTACATGTGCAAATGCACACATTTTTCATTTTGGAAATACATTATATTTATATGTCATAGCAGGCGATTGCATGTAAACAATTTAGACTAAATATCAGCAGATATATAACCAGTAAGTATAAACATAGTTTTCCCAAGTGACCTTTGCTTTTGTACATACTGTATGTACTACATGTGTCAGATTATCCAGGATTGCATGTTTCCTTAAAGTAATAAGATATTCTATAACGCTATCTGTGTTGAATCATGATTTTGCACTGACGATTTAATCCTCAAAACTTTTGGTTGTCGTTTGATCAACTGAAGGCTAACCAGACCCATGGCAGAGAGTCAGAGAGAGTCAGTAAATGGTGCCTCTGCATAACTGAAGCACAGCTCACTTGGTAAATGTTGAGAAAACACACACACCCACACAGAGAGAAGGAGAGAAACATTTTGTTTTTCATTCAGGACTGTTGAGGTCTTCAGCATGAGACTTCAAGATAAAGAGATGTTCCCTTTCATGGAGAGTCAATCCAAATTCACAAACTGCCTCTTCACCACTGTGTACCTGCGCTTACAGTGTCCATGCTCTCCTGTGAACTTAGTGCCATCTGCTGGTGGGAGTGGAGAACTGTTGGGTTCTGTCAAAATAGATAACACTACTGTCTACTTTAAATCTTTTGTGCCTCCATTTAACAATAAATGGAGTTTGGTCGAGTTTGGCGTATGACACAGAAAACAGGGATGTGGGGGCGTGTCGAAGCTTATTGGAAGTAAAAAGAGCAACATCAGGACAGGGTAAAATGTTATTGATCCTTGACGACAAAATTTCCGCTTCTCTTGATTTGTAAAACTTTCTGAAAAAGATAAACCCACATATAATTTGAGGATTTAATTCATTATCCACAAAAGAAAATTAGCATTTCTTTCTATTTGGATCCCTCACAGGTTGAAAAGTAGAAAAGTATGTGGGTAAACTGATATAATCTGTAATCTGCCTAGCGAGGAAACGATCTAAAACACCATGCAATCATGAAGTAGAGCATTAAAAAGAGTGTGCACGCCTGAAAAGAGTGCCTTGAGCAGGAAAAGAACGTAAGTCGATGAATATTATATAAAGAAGATACAGCCGGTAAGAGGCACCAATGCTTTTGATGCTAACACAGCTCATCCCTGTGATAAGACAAAAATAAATATGTGCCTGGCTTCACAAAGATGAGGACAATTTTCAGAACAAAACATAATAATATGTGACCCATTACGAACATATCCAGAAATAAACCTAATTTCATAAGCGTGTTCCTCAGATCATCTGATCCTCTTCAAGTTAAACCCTCCGAGCCAGCTTATTAACACAGTAAACACATTTATTGAGAAGACAGGGGCATTAGCTGGAGAATGCATTGGTAGCTACGGCACTTAGGTCCTAAATCCTGAGGGTAGACCTCAAACCAAAAGAGTGAGCAAAACTTTTCACCCTGCAATCCACTTAGAAAAACGGCATACGACACAGGCTGGGACAGAGAGAGGAGCACCATTTACATTAAAGCTTTAATCAATAGACGTGTGATTCTGAACAGAAAATGACATGTAACAGAAGTCTTTTAGCAACTGTTGGCACCTTTAATATATTTTTTAAAAAGTTAGAAAAGCTAATAACAAATGCATAAAAACATTGAGAGCCTGTATTTTGCATGTTTGGCTAGTAAGGAACTTTCAGTCACACTTTATCACAAGTTCCTCCCACAGAGCCAGGTGGACTTGAAATACTTGTTGCATAACTGTTTGGGGCTCTTACATATTAAACTGTGGATTTCTTTTGAGCAGAACTTTTATAATACCTTTTGACAATTGACCAGAGTTGCCAGAATGGGCTTAAGTGGTCTTGAGGACCACTTTCTACATCAAGGGGACCTCAGAAAGGTCCATGAGACTGTAGAGTGCGTAGTTCAAATTCAGGGAAACTGACCTCTATGACATCACAATGGCTATGTCCTGTTGGTGTTCGTAAAACTTGGATGCAAATCCTTTAGTTTTTAAACTGTCTAAAGCACCAACAGGAAGTGACCCCTTGTGTTGTCATTCGGGTGTATCCCTGATTTTGCACTCTGCCCTCTTTAGTCACGAATTTATAATATGAGACAGAGTTTCCACATATTATAAATAACCACTACCGCTGTCATATAGGAACATCTTTCTTGCTGATTTCCAGATGAAACTCTTAATGAAGAGATTCAGGGTTTGCATCCGATGCCTCGCACCAGGATGGACAGTGTTGTGGGCAGTAACATGGTGTTCTGTGCTCATACTTGTGCCTGATAGAACATTGTGCATCTTCTGTGCTTCAGTCGTCTTATTCTGGGAGGGGGGGGAGTGTTTAGAAAGACAGGAATGTGCTTTGTCGGTTTGGGACTGGAAGGGAAACAGACTGTGCTTCACATTGTAACATCAGTTATACAGTATAGGGTCGTTTTAACAATCGGATGCTGTTGAAAGCTTCTGGATTGAATCATCAGTTTTTCATCTCTCTTCCAAAATAGGATACATTTTCAAATGGTAACAAAATAATAACAAATTAATGTAAGATAACAAAATCGAAACAAAAAATATATATATATGTATGGTAATAATTGGTAAAATAATACATATACAGACTGGATCATCTACAGTATGTGTTGGAGATACATAGCCATAAACTCCAGATAATATATTTTTCTAAAATTGATTATAAACCTCTTAGTTCTATGTTTTGGCATGCCACAATATAAAATGGCGAAATCAATACTCCCTAAGTTTAAAATAATACAGTTTTAGGTCCAAACCTGTTGTGTGAACAGCATTGTGAATTTCCCTGCTGCGGGATCAATAAAGTTGATCTTATTTTATCTTATTTCATTGGTTGTTACCTATGTATGTTACGTCACACACTCTGTGGGTGTGTGACAAATAATTGGAGACAGACCTTGTGGGCTAAGGTTTGTGTGCCCTGGAGCTCAAAGTTTGACCCTGGCCACTATCACAGTGTCACAAAAGTCAGCCTGTAATTATAATGAATAATCAATAGACCGGAGCATCCAAAAAATATATTCACAAATTGATCAGCCATCAGCAAAAAATAGAAATTAAACTGAAATTGTGTGGTTTCTTTTCATACAACAGCTTGCGATCATTTTGCACAGAAAAAAAAACATATTTAAAATGGTTATAAAAGAATGTACTTTGAAGAAAAAGTCTTTCAGAACAGACTGACTTGGGTTTTGTGCTCCTTTGGTAGAAAACTGCATTTATAACCCCGGTGATGGACAGCAGGAGACTTTTAAGAGCACAGCAGCATCCAAGTAATTCTTGTTTTGTCCTTGCAGGTGTCTCTCATGCTCTCTTTGTCTCGCTCTGCTGCCGGCGCATCTCTCTATATTCTGTCTTTTGTTTGGTTTATACATTTTTGCTGACTGATTTCTGAGTCTATGCATCACGTGATCAAGCAGCAGTTGATGCAGCGCGGTCCGAGTCTCCTCTTCAGGGCTCCCTTCTTTCTTTTAGGTGTCAGGATGGCAATGATGGCCTCATCAAACACCGTCTTTAGGCCCTTTTGGGTCAACGCTGAACATTCCACATAGCAACATGCACCAATCTGATAAAGAGGAGAGAAAAGGGAATTCGTCAGAATGATGAATGGAAAGACGTTCGTGTCAAAATTGAATTCAGGCGTCAAGCACCAACATTGTACAATAAGCTGGACAGCAGACTCCTGTTGCTGTGAGAGGTTGTGTTTTCTTCTCTCAGTCTGGTGTTGGAGGTTTTGATTACAATTTGATCAGACAAAATATAAATGCATTGTTTTTTTATATCTATATACAAATATTTGTTTCTTTAAATTTAAATACAAAACATTTAAAAAACCAACATGCCAGGTTTGAAATCAGTCTAAATTTTTGACAGTTGTTGTGTGTTATTGGCTTTTGCTGGACATGTGTGATTAATGATGGAGCTCATTATCTGAGAGCTACAAGCTTCACTGGACCTCCAGAATGTATCCCTGGATTCATTTTGAGTGTCCCAAGGTCCAAATTCCATCCATTTCACCAAAGAAATTACTTTTCTACAGAGACGATCTTCAACACAAAGGACTCTAACTGCAACTGACAGCTCAATTCTCCCGCAGTGAAAGTGAAAATAAAAGCTTCTCCCACTCACTTCCACATTCACCTCAGACTTCAACCCCTCAGTCAGGCAAACATACAGTACATGTACCTCCTTAGCCAGTTTCTGTCCTTGCTCAGTGGCAATGGGCTTCTCCTTCATGTCATTCAGTTTGGCAATGGTCTTGGGGTCATCACGAAGGTCAATCTGAGAGAGACAATTAGATAAATAAACAAGGAATGCATAATTAACATTTCCATCAAACTGCCAAAGCGTTGGAGAATATGTCTGACGACGTGTAATGAAATAAAACCATATTGGCTCACTCTTCCTGTGCTTGTGCAAAGTGATTTCACAGCCGACCACAAGGTTCCTCCTTCATCAGTTACTCACGACAAAGGATAACTCACACACAACTCGAACACGCGCCGCAGTAACGACCCATTAAAATAAATGCATCTATCTGCATAGCGTGCGGGGACAAATCATCGCAACTCTTACTCCAGTATTTTGATTTGTGAGCTCAAGCTGCTCTTATGAGTTGGTGTATACATAAAAAAAACATACAGCTGAAGAGCACAGAGTGAGTTATGACAGGGACTGATGAAAGAGCGGTAAACATCAGCTCACATCAGATAAACCAGACACCTACTCCATCCTCTTCATCACCGCCAGGCCTCGGCTCCACTGGCATTTGGTTGCCAGGGAACACGGACAGAGAATCACCCACCAGCCAATGTTCGTTTCAAGAGGACAAAAGGTACTGGAATGAGATTTAAGGCTCAAGAAGTAACATGCACCATTTCACCGAAGCTTCCAGTGCTTAGTGGTGAATCTGCTGAAAATAACAGGACCACAGGATGTCTGCACAAATTCAAAGTTTCTCAGATTTGAGTGGTAATCACCGGTGATGCGGTCATTTGGTTATTCCAACACCACAAATATGTAATAGCAGGATAACCACAGTTGATTAATCTGCAGCTAACAATTGAAGAGATGGAGCATAATGAAGCTGTGGAGATGAATTACGGTTCGGATGCAGTTATGGTTGACATTTTCCCAGTCTGACGTTATCAAACCTCAACCAAAAGTCAGAGAACTCGTGCGGCATTCACGCGGAACACGGACACGATCGTGTGTTATGTAGCAATATCTAAGTACTGACAGGTGGCATTAGATAGAATAACAAAGCACCTAATGAGAATACGCCTCTCCGACTCAGACCAGCGGGGGCAGCGCTAATGGCCAACCAAAGCTGCCCCGACTGCCTCAGAACACACATAAAACATTCAGTGGACATTTCTCTCAGTTTCAGTCCTGTATCCCGTGTGTGTGTGTGTGAGAGTATGTGTATTCCCAGGCACAAACATAAGCCAGCCATAGTAGAGGTTTTGTTTATACTGTATTTGACCCACAAATTTTAAAATAGCACGGTGAAAAACAAGATATTACTCAAACAGATCCTAGACAGACGTATTCATGTTCATGTCAGAGTAATGCATGATGAAGAGTAATAGATAATAACACAGATGTTCATGAAGATCATATTTTTTGGCAGAAATGTTACATCACGGCGCTGTGTCTATATTTTTTAATGCAGAGTTGATACCTGCTACTCAAGTTAACTGATGATGCAGCATGAAACAGGCCAAAGTGTTGTTGCTATGGTAACATGCTTTACAGTATCTCAGGTAGTGATTTGATGGGAGTTAAACTACGTGCAGACACCGAATAGTAAAACATTTTCCATGACCGTGGTGTAATTATGTGCACTGCTACATTGGTTTCAGTTTGGACTCGGACTGACCTGAGTGCCGATGAGCAGGTACGGAACACTGGGCGCATATTCCTGCAGCTCGGGTACCCATTCCTCCCTCACATTCTGGAAACTGGCAGGGTTAACCACTGAGAAGCAGATGAGGAAGACATCGGTCATCGGGTAGGATAACGGCCTCAGGCGGTCGTAGTCCTCCTGGAAAAGGGAAGGCGGCGTTTGTTCAAGTTTGACATTTGAGCTACGGAGGTACAGTATGAGGATGACGCAAGGATGAAGACGCAGGGGAGCAGGCCGACATGATCATTTCCATTTTTTCACATCTGTGGAATTATTATTCATGAATTATTAAAGTGTATGAAAAATGAACTCCGTACGCAGATATGGAGAAAGTGAGAGAGAGGATGGTGCTTACAGTATCTGGCAACTTCATCCACGCGTCCAGTCTGACTGTTTTATATGCACGATGAGCAATTTTATGATAGGAATGCAATGAAACAGCTGGAAATGAGTTGTTTACAGATAAAAAGCAGACTTCAACCGAGAGTTCCTTATCAACCATCTCTGTCTCTCTTGCTCTGTTTCGACAGAGACAAGGATTTCTTCTCATTTCCTGCCCTTTAATGCGAGCTGCTATCACTGTAACGCTGAAAACCGGACACGCTGCCATGTCCATGTTTGTGCAGAGTAAATGGCTAATTCACCGACGTGAGACCGCCGTTTGTGCGCTCGATCAGGCGTCCCCTTGTCCTCCCCGACCATAAACCCTTTCGACAGAGTGTCCGACGTATGAATATTCACGAACCGTCCACTTTACGATGGCTGACGTTCTCTGAGCCGTGCCGCCACATGTTGGGACGTCGCTCTGTCGCTCACTTCAAGTCACATGGAATCAATGCATCTCCAGTAATTACACATGACTCACACACGCACTAACTTAGCGTCAACATCCCTGGAAGCCAAAGCAAATTGGATACAGTGTCCCGCTGTGCCAGAGGTTTTTGAAAAGCTTTGGACAATCAAGTTCTGGCAGGTCCGACTCTCATTCCAATGCCTTCAGCGAGTGTGTACCACATACACACCAGCAGAGTGTAAAGTGATACAGCATGAGCTCAAGGACCACTCATTTGCACACAAAGACGCTCAGGGAAATAGTAATGCGAATGAGGTGAGTGTCATCATATTCTCCAAACAGGAGTAGATCGGCCATAAAAATGTGTCATCCCCGCTGCCATCCTGTGAGATATACGGACAGAAAAGCAGATTTTGATCAGAGCGGCAAACAAATGTTCACACATTCAGTCTTCATCCAGTAACGACGCCTCACCGGGCGATGGAAGCCAACAGAATACAATCCAAAGCTTCAATGTCTTATCTTTCTTCCAAATAAGGCCAGTATTTCACAACGTTTGTCACAGCGAGTTCCCAAATAATCCTCGACTGCTGCCAGAAACTTTTGACAAGTGCACTCACGCTGTATTTACTTTCCTAAGACGGACAGCTTGTGAGCTTGTTGGATTTCCTGTAACAGTAAGTCAAGAGTCCCAACAGTGGATAAACACAGTAAAGATGATTTGCCAGCCTTGAATGTAAGAGATCTTTTTATTTGTATACTTTGGATTGATGCGAGGTACCATCAGTGATTCATCCTCGTGTTAAACTATAAGGAAGAACTACAGGATCCACGTTGGCTTTGAGGTCAAGTATGCTCTAACAATGTGTTATGTGTGCACGTGGGAGTCGTGACCTTTGCTGATCTTCTTGGACAAGTGAGCGCTCAGATCCCTGACTGAGCCACAGACATAAAGGAACACAGTGTGTGCCACCCATCAGTTTACTGTAAACAGACTAGAAGCTCCCTTGAGATTCACGCATCTTTGTCTCTGTCTGCTCGTCATACCCAGCCGTACCAAAGGACATTGGAGACATTCGAGAGTTTCTACTATGCAGCTCAGCGTGTCTCTCGTCATTTTTACGATCATCTCCTCCATCTGCCTCTCATTGAGATGAATTTTCACCGTGGTTTGAAATTAATTTTGAAAGTGTTTTGGTCTCTACATAAGGCCATAATGCACATAATCGTTCCTGCGTTTCGGCCGAATGAAAATGTTGCTGACAGACTGGGAGAGATTTGCAGGTGTTGAAAATTGAAGGCACTCAGAACTGGACGTGAATGTTGATTCAACAGCAACAGTTTGGCATTAAGTATTAGCTTGTACTCCTACATCCATACCAGGGATGATGTAGATCTCCCTTCAACAGAATTCAAGGCTCTAAACGTGTTCATTATTTCTGTTCTATCTATCTATAAAAATGCACTCCTAACTCCTGCACAGGTCTTAAATCATGCTTACAGAAAAAAACAATAACAATAAATATAAGCGATGAAGTGCTGAAGAGCTACATAAATGTGATTTTCACATATGGCCTCTGGGGAACATTAACTTCCCAAACAGGGTTTAAGTTTCAACCAATGTGTATTCTCAGAACGCTGCATTCTCCGTACTTTGGATATTCCGATGAAGGGGAGAGGAAAGAGGAACACCAGATTAGATGAACAAATCAGCGTGGTTTTGTGCGGATGTCGAATTTGTTAGCAGATAAAACCCTGTCGTAGTGATTTATCTCCGTACGTGTCCATACATTTCCAACACGGTGAGGTTTTTCCTGGGCTCCCGCGTGAGCTCGACCCTATGAGTGTGTGCGCTGTTGACTCAGTGACATACGAGTGCTATGATGTTACGAGTGAGTCACTCCCTCCTCCAGCCCGCCTTTCTCTCTTCTGTCTTTCTCCTCTTCGAGCCCTCTCTCCTCCTCGGGGCTCTATAAACTGGCTATGACAACAGAGTCAGAGACGCCTGCTCTAACATGGCCGCCGGGTACCAATACAAGCCCAGACACAGACGCTCCCCGTATGAAGTTCTCTCTCTGATTTGCAAATCAGCACATTTTGCTCGAGTGGATTTGAGCATTTGAATAGATCTATAATTTATCATCATTATCATGCTCCTTTAACGGTGTTTAATGATGTCATAATGTCAATGCACTGCAACAACACATCATAATTCCAAAGTCTCCCAGATTAATGTTGCCTCCCTTATCATTTGTGGCACATAAAATTTTACAGTAAGGAGTGAGAACTTTCAGGAATCATTAAGTGCTACGATCTGCTTACCGATCGTCTCCAAAATGGTTCGTCACCGCTTTACGTGATTTTTTGTGGGGATTTCACAAAATTGACTCATCTTCAGCAAACCAGACAGGAAGTTACTACGAAATACAAATACCTAAAAATACAATTGCTTCATGGTAGAATCTCATAGGAAAACACTTCCTGAGACAGAGGCAGACATATTCCTATCTAACTAAGATCACAGCATCATGAAGATAGAGCTTTAGAGGCTTTTGCCACGTGTTCCATGTTCGTGTTGTGTGGCTCTACAGACGATGGGACGACTGCAGATCTGGTAAGTGAGCACCAAATATTGTGGTAAAATGAGCCAGCCTACACAGGAAACCCATCAGTGAACGTAATATTCCCAAAAATCTTACAATTCTATGATAATCTACACATAATGGCAGGAAGGACAAACTGAACCCAGTATGTACCATCCGTCTCATCGCCAGGTTTTTGAGAGTGCAACATGGTTTTTTTTGTTCATACGGGAGAATAACAACCATGAGAGTTCCTCCATCACAAGTACAAAGTGGTAGCTGAGGCGTGTCATCACATCACTCTGTCACTGTGGCTACCAACTGGGTCAAACCATTTACAGTCTACACCCACACCCTCACCCTTATCTCCACCTGACACCACAACTGTGAGCCACGGGGCCACATTGGGCTGCTGGGTCAACAAGGAGGCATCAGACTCTACCAAACAGTAAAGGGACAGGCGGTAACGGGTGAAGTGAAGTGCTAAAAGTCATTAAAGGATGTGCGGCTGACTGTGACGGTATTTGAAGGGGTGAGCAAATGAGGACTTTTGCGACAACAAAGTTGGGGTTACTAGGGCAGTAGGAGGCAGATCCCACGGGAGGAGCAACTCCCAAGTTCCCCCACCTCCAGCGTTTCCATGGGTACAGCAGCACTTAGCATCCACTTCCTGTTTCCTCCTGCCCCTCGTCTGGCAGCGAGGCTGGATTTTCATGAGTGCAGCGGCAGCAACGGAGGAGAGGAGGAGAATGAATGAATAAGTAAAGACTTTCCCCTCTGTTCCCTCATCGCGTTCAGCAAAACAGACGTTGCAGAGCTTCCATATGGAATAATCCGATAGGTGTTGCCCGAGGGAGCGACGTAACAGCTCACGGACAATAGCAGGCAGGGATGGAGACAAAGCACGGTGGCCCTGCAGCCTCCGTGACTCTGACATAGGACGCTGACGTCACAGCGTGGAGTTGCATCCTATAGGAGCGCATCTGTAAGGATGCTGATACTCTTGTGGAAGAGCAAAGCATTGTGGGAGCTCCAGCCATGCCATGAATATAAATATTAAAGTGTGATTGAAGGCGACGGAACGTGCGTAGTGCTGATAGCAGAGAGGGAGGATGAGAAGGAGTGAAAGAGAAACTAAGAGGGACGGGCACGGTATTTATCCAAATTATGGTCACTGCTACTCCCCCTCCTGCTCCTCTTCCTCCATCTGTCTCTCTCGCGCCCTCTTCCTCTTTCTCAGTCTCTGTTTCTCTTCCTCTCCTCCTCTCTCTTTGGGGAGCTGGGCCTTTGATCAAATGCTGGAGCTATAAACATTACCAGCTGGCCTTGTGCTCCACATAAAGAGGTCAGTCGAGTTGGGGGGCGGAGGGGCTACATTTGAACAGCGGTAACTCTACTCTCGGGGGCTAACGGCGCCCACGGCAGACATCTGGGGGAACTTCTCCATTTCATTTCATAGACGCTCTGAATCAGCTAAAAACAAATCCTCCACCGACACACACACACGCTCAACCGAACACACCAGAACAGACAATAAGGTTGTGTTCCTCTTTTTGCAAAGGAATAATAAATCTACTGGTATTTGGGTGGAAATCAGAGGCAAAGTGAGAGATCAAGTGTGGCTCTGATTTGCCATTCATTGACGTGGGCATTTAGCATTCATGAATGAACAACGGCCCAACGCATGGATGTTCCCCAGTCGACCCTTTGGTGCATTACTGTTCTCCTCTCCGATGCCGGGATCGCGTTTCAGATTGTGACCAGCCTGGAGTTCACACGGTTAAATCTGGTCCGGAGGAGAGTGTTAACTGTTTAACAGTTGACATCGGTGCCGTTTTAGTTTGTGGAAAGAGAGCGGGTTAAACATCCCGGGGCTGAGAATGAGCACGAGTCACGGCACTTGCAACAGCGACGCCTCAGTGGGTCCAAACTTGATCTGTTTGCTTTTAACATTGGAATGCAGAGCAATTATCGCATTGTAGTCGCATCTAGAGAGACACGTCGGGGATCGGGCTCATATTTTGCCCTCATATGTAAAATGGGTTTGGACTTTCTGGGTGGCAAACATGGCATTTAAAAACTTTGTGCTGGTTGTTTGGATTTGCCAGCTTGCCACTATCTGTGTCTGTGTGTGTGTGTGTGTGTGTGTGTGTGTGTGTGTGTAAATGGGTTTCTCTGCTGGGTGGAAACATTATTGTGTGTGAGCCAGCCAACATTTTCAGTAGCTATAGTTTAACTCCTGCCCGCTGAATGGCACATTGTAAAGAAAAAGCCCCGGCATTAGGCAGCCCTATTAACAAAACTGTGACATCACTACTGGACATAGCAGCCCTGTTCGTAACATAATAGATCTATTGAAGCCCCTTCACTACCATCGCTGTCCGAGGCCCAGCAGACTTTGGCAGTAAAGCCCCTGTGCAAAAACCATCACCTGTTGCAGCTTAGCGTCTGGCCTGAATGTGAAGCCTGTGGGTGTGCCGGAGACACCATCGGATAGTTATTGGTCCCTGGAGCACACGGAGAGACCGAGATAGAGACGGGGCGAGAGAGAGAGAGAGAGCGCGATGGAACGGATGTGTGAGTGTCCTTGACATCCTTGGCACCTGGCCAGGGTAAAAAATAAACCGTACCTGACCGGCTGTGTCGTACAGTCCCAGCAAGTACTGCTTTCCGCCGACGTTGACACTCACTGCAAGGAAATGACAAAGAAGGAGAGAGAGAGAGAGAGAGAGTGAGTGAGTGAGGTGGGGGTGAGGG
>OMNV01004265.1:6946-20928 GCA_900303265.1 Brotula barbata
CTCCCCCGTCGTCTCTCATCATCTCCCTCTCTCAGCTCTTCCACGCCACAGTTGACCGCATGTGTGCAGGCCCCGTGTTACTCATGCGTTTTCAGACAGCAGCGACTGCTCTCGTAGACCTCTGCGAATGACCGAACGCGCGGGTGGGTTTTTGATTTACATCTCGGTTGTGCCACTTGCTGTTCTTGGCTCCGCGTTTCTGTGTTTCATCAAAGAAAAATCTGCTCCGCTCTGACTGCGGCAGTTAGACGGCCATCCGCCGCTGCTGTGCTGCCTCAGCCAGAGCGGGGCCCGGGGCCGAGCTGGCCCTAGCAGCTGTCAGCTGGAGAGAGAGAGAGAGAGAGAGAGAGAGAGAGCAAAAATAGCTCAGTGAGAGCGCTCGGATTGTGCAGTAGTGTAGTCATAATCAGTTAAGCAGTTTCTTACTAAGAACTGAGCTGCAACTGTGATGTGAGCACACACACACACACACACGCAACACACACCACGTGTCAGAGCTACCAGGACTAAACCATTCAAGGGTTCTCACACCTTCCCTGTTTGGTCCGGAGCAGTCAGACACAGCTTCATTTCCCCAGTGGTGTTTTTTTATTGGTGTAGATCTGAATACAGCAGTCCCACTCAGGCCCACTCAGGCCCACTCAGCCCCACGGAGAAAAGTTTGAGCTCTCTGGAATGCTTCGTTCGTGGCGTTAACGTGATCCACAGTAGCTCTCAATCAACTACAGGGCACCGGGTTGACCTATTAACTGAGTTGGAAACAGAGAGGAGTTGGTGTTTGAGCATTTAGTGAACTTTTCATTACCTATAGAAAATCCAATCAATCAATATGTTGTTACTCACTGACATTATCACTACAACTTGGAACATCTCCAGTTATTTGAGCGATCAGAGTGAAACCAAACTGAACCAAAGAGTAAACACACCCCGAAACCACCACAGTTAGTGTTTTAACTCTGCATAGGGTGTTTAAACGGTGTCTGAAATGACACTTTTACAAGGTCGGTCACGCTGGAGATTCATCAAAACGTTGGCTCCACCCCAGCGGTCACAAACAAATGGGCTAACACGATGCGAGCGAGCCCGGGCTGATTTAATGCCTTCATTAGCGCCGAGGAGAAAGTAGCCAAAAAGCTGAGTTTTATCCTCTCTTGTTCTCTTTCCGACTCTGCCAGGAAGCTGCCATGGGGCAGTGCCCAGTCAGCTCCCCACATCATTGGCTGGCGGTGCCCCAGAGGACTATGAAAGACATTATAAAGTCTAATAGTGCAGTTTATATATTTTATTAGTGCTCGTTAATAAGAGCCAAGCGTTCTGGACGAATTACTTACTCTCTAGTCATGAGCGATGCGATCCAGTCCTGCTCTGTATTAACTTACTCTTCCTGCTGACTCAGGACGAATCAGAGCTCAGAAGCGGAGGATTGAGTTAAGGTTGCGTGGAGAAAAATCACGTTACGTTACGTGTCCGCTTGCTCTTGATGTACAGTAAGATGCGCCGCGCTCGCTCTCTCTCTCTCTCTCTCTCTCTGATTTGGCATCAGATATGTTGTTTTGGCAGATAAAGATCCGCCCACATTACTGTCCAGTACACAAAGCCAAGTTTCATCACACGCGGTGTCAATACCGATTGAATTATTCCTCCAATAGTGTTCTTTTTAAAGCAAATCTGTGTTAGTTTATTGTCGGTGGAGTATGGGATGAATTATCCCGAGTCAAGCCCTGTTATTCTGTTTTGCCTGAGCTTTCGTCACTGCAGAGTTTGATGTAATGCTCTCCGTTCAACATCAGCATGCGAGCGTTGTCTTAATGGCTCCGCCGCTGCATCCGCGGACAGAGGTACCGCTGCATGCTGGGAGGAAGCGGAGTGAAGGATTGTGGGCATGTAAGGTTAGCGCCCTGATTTGACTAAGGCTTGTAGTAGTCCGTGTTGCAGGGAGTTGGGAGAGGCGCCAGGCCAACTCTGGATGTTAATAAAGTTTGGAGGCTCTTTGCCAGCACTGTGATCTGTGTTGCTCTGGGTTATTTTTACAGACTTTTTACAGACATTTATATTTGAAAGCAGAGGCTGTTGTTCTGTGAACTAATATCAGAGCAGGCAGATGGTGCGTCTGATAAGAAGATGCAATTTCCCACGACGTGCATGCATTTTTTTCCCCCCCTCCGTTGGTGTGGGAATATTGCCTTTGTGAAATCTGTGCATCAAAGGAAAATTACACTTTTTGTAGTTGTATTATCCTGGCAAAAGTTTGTTAAAAGTGAAAGCGCTTTTTTTTTTCTTTTTTTCCAGAATGCTTGGCTTCTTAATAGCTCCACACTAACACCTGGTAGTTGTCCAAATGCAACTACACACAGATGTGGAGCGAGAGCCTCGAGGGTGCTCTGCAGAGAGTGTTATTGATTCATATTCTCCCAGCCAGCCCATACATTGTCTATTTATTTAACGTAGTTCCTCCTCCTTGTATTTGTCACATGTTCTGTCACCGCCTTTGTCTAGCGGCCGTTTGCCAAACAGGGAAGTGAAGGAATGTAAGCTCACTTTGGCTTGTAGCTGCTGCGCTGATGTCGCTGATTTGCTGACTCGTCTGCCAGAGATGTCAGCTTGATTTCACCCTCTGGAACTGAAAACCGCATCTCTGCAGACGAGCCGGTTCATCTGTCCAAAAGTTTCCAGTGGAAACAGTACAGACGTGTTATCACCCTGCTTTCGATTCTCTCCGTCGGAATGACTTTCCCGACGACGCTCTTCGGTTATCTCTCCGTTGGCGGCGATCGGATCGTCTCGTAAAAGGAAGTAAATGTGTCGTGATGGCGTAAACTCAGTTGTGCGGTTGATAACGCTCCGCACAAAGTGTCCTCCGCTGATTTACAGTTGCTAAGAATAATTGCAGGATCCCTTTTCTCCATTTGCCGTAAGTGTCCTAAATGGATCCACATTACGCTGAGTAATGGCCTCAGCATGCACCTATTTATTAACATGCTTAACATCCCCCCAAGACCCAGAAGTCGGCTTCTATAATACACAGCTTAACACAAACATCATGTGGGACACTAAGGGGGCTCATTGTTGGGAGTTTTTATAGTGCGTGTGTGTATACGCCCCGTGTGTACGTGTGTGTAAGTGTGTCGATGTTTGGATGTTGATATTAAGATGTGCAGAAGGGGCACCAAAGACAACAGCTGGACTTTAGAGGCTCATAGAACGAATTCAAAGAACAAATGCCGCTCGTGCTAGCTTACAGTTCACAGATACGACATCAAAACCTTTAGAATAAGATGGATAAAACCAACAGAGGGTTTCAGGGTACAGTAATACTTCTTATCATATGTTTTCAAGCACACGTTTTTAAAAGTCAAAAATACGACTGCCTGGACGGCTTGCTGAGTCATCGGTATTTAGCAACAACCCTATCAGTGGCCAAGGACTGATGTTTAATGTTTTTGGACAGTGAAAGGCCAAGTTGAAGCACGCTTAATGTATTTTTCTCATGCGCCTTCCACTTACGGCATGTGAGTGGATCCACATATGTATGATTGTGTCCAGATTACGGCCCGGTGCGTGTTTGTGCGTGTTGACGTGCCTGTTTCTTATTAGAATATGAAAGATTCGCCTCGGATCACCACCTGCTGTCTTTTTAGAGCCCGTTGTGATGAGCAGGTATAGCGGTGGTTGGTAAACAAAATTGGACGGTATTGCTCCCTTGTGTGAAGCGGGGTGTGTGAGTGTGTGAGTGTGTGTATGGTTGATGTAGCTGGCCCCCTCCCCGGGTTCTGCGTTCGAGCTCTACGACAAAGCCAAAGCCCATCAAGAGGAGGATCCACTCACTTCGCATCCATAAAGACAAGACACACACTGTAGGCTCACATGGCTCCAATATGCTGTAAAGTGTCCCACGACGGGAAACGGCTCTTATATATCACCAGGAGTTTTTGACAAGAATATTTGGGATGAATACCTGGCGTTCTCCCCAGTAAGCTGAGTCACACATTTGGTGGATGGACGGCTGGCTGGAGTGAGTGAAGAGCACAGAGAGAGAGAGAGAGAGAGGTTCTCTCCTCTCTCCTGCGTGTTTGTCTAACTTTTGCTCACATCACACATCACTAATACCGATAATCAGCCTAATCAGGCCCTCTCGGCTCATACGGACGGTGATCTAATAGGCAGGTTTGAAAGTTGAAATGAATTAGGCAGCGTCAGAGCCTTGACGGCCAGGTGCTGAGCACTTGGCTCAGATTACTGGAGCCAAAGCCAATTTGGAAAATGCTTTGCAGAATTTATCTGCACCATTTTCCCTTGACAAATTATTTTATTGTTCAGGCACATTTGTTTTTCATTTATTCTCTTGGCTAATGATTGGCTGAGAGCATGTGGACTATTGTTATTCCTTGATTCGGCGTCCACGCCGTGACCGGGAGCGTTCACATCTGACAGCGCGCTCCCATGGAATACGCACCGACCAAAACACCACGCAAAAGTCACACACGTACACGCAGATGGCGCGCAGGTCCGGAGAGGGAAGAGAGGGAAATCTGGACACGCTTATCGGCTTGCATACGCCGCTGATAAGGACCTCTGTGGCACGACCTTAGTGACCGTGTGTCAAACAAGGTAATGCGACTTCCTGAAGAATCCACTTCTGTACAGCTGACCCCAAAAAAACCCATAATCACATTACTCAGTGTGTCTCATGTACCGGGGACTCGCAGATAGGTTTGTGCGAGCGCCGCAGATGGGAGAGATCGGGTGGAACTCACCCCGCGTCTGAGCTCTGCACTCTGCCTGACCTGAGCGCAGCACATCAGGACGAGGCCACTAATCTTTTACAAATGCTGGGAGTCTCCGTGCCCGGGCCCTCTCTGAGACGACTTAGTCAAAACAGCCCCTTTACTCCCGAACACAACCTCAGCCTCTAGCTTCATTCAAACACACTCTAACTAACAAATACCTGCTGCTTGTTCCGCAGCATTAGAGGGCCCGGCGCGTTCCCCGGCCCTTCATAGGCTTTGACAGCGTGTTTGCTGTTCTGCGCCGAAACACACAGGCCTACTGTGTCGCGGGGTTTTGGAGGATTTGTTGGTAAGATGATACAGGACAGGTTGAGCGCAGAAATGCTGCGCGGGTTTTAGGAGAGTTTAATCTATTATATCTGTCTTCTTCTCTGAGGTGGAAAAGTGTAGTAGAAACAAAAGGTTAACAGTGTCGTATTTTCAGTAGTTACATTTGATTTAAAAGGATCAAAGCTTAGAGAAAATGTGGTTGTCGTGTTTTCCTCCATTGCTGTTTCAGACGGTGAACATTTACTGTGAAAATATGATTTAAATGAACAAGTATTAAAATTTAAGCATTGATTGAGAGTGAATGAATGAATTTCTTATCATAATGGTCCGTTGTGTCCGTTGTGCCGCGTCTTGTGTATTTAGTAAAGCATAACGTACAAAAGCCATCGGAGAAATCCAGATGGAAACACGCTGTCACCCTCAGTGAAAATGACCCTGTTTACCTAGAACCATAAATCCATCTTAAATCTGTCCACTGACCTGATGAATAAAGCGAAACAAAAACAGAGCTGAGGTTGGAGGACGAGTCGATGAAATGACGTTTGTGTAGTTTCCAGTTTCAGTGACATTTTCTCTCAACCAACCTCCAAACCGCTCTGATCTCCCACAAAAACTCTTTGGTGATATCATTAAGAATGTTTCTCAAGCCGCCGGAGCGCAACAACCGCAGCCACACTTCTTGAAGATGAGTCAGCTGTGTCTTTTCGTACGCTCATTATTTACCAGGGCTGAGCCACATACAGTATGTTCACCACGTTCACCTCTGATCATAGAACAGTCAGCACGCCTCCATCTCCGAATGGAACGTCGGCACTGCAGCTCGTCCCTTCTGAGAATCGTCCGAATATGTTTTAAGCGTTTAGAATGACAGAGTTGATGTAGAATATGATGTGAACACAAGCTAAGTACACACTATATGTTTGAAATACCGTCCGGTTTGTTTGTGCGGTTTTGCGAAGAATAATTCATTTTAGCAGTTTCTGTTAAAGTCATCTTTATGCGCTTGATTGTCACGATGCTCATAATCACATCTGATTACGCAGAAAAAGCCCATGTGGCGCTCGCATCCACAGCAAACCGCCAGCATGTGTTTTTATATTGTGTTATATATGTTTCAGAAGGATGTGGGGCTCCAGGAACAATAAATCTTTTGCCTTTTTATTGCAATAACAGTTATTTTCATTAAAAAAAAAATGCTGCCTTTTATTCTAACTAGGAACAATTGGAACGTCAACTGAGGCTTTCAACTAACTACGATGATGAACTTCAAAAACAAACAAAGTTCAGGCTTGGAAACGTCCGCAGCCAGAGAAATGTTTAACGTATGGCCCCTAAAACCACAACTCAACAAAAGTCAACAGGACTTGTTAGCCATGTCCTTGATACCTTCAGCTGTAAATCTAAATGCACATTTTACCACAGTGCCCACTTTTAGAGGGCCAGGGCTGTCATTTGACACGTAAACATGACCAATCGAGACCACTGTAAAGATGCCAGTCTTCTACAAGCCTCAAGAGCTGGGAGCCATGAAGGAGCCCAGCGAGAGAGGCAAAGCATCGGTATATGTACACTGCGGCCTGCCAAGGTACACTCATTTAACAGCACAAAAAGACTCGCACTGAGAACCCGCATGTTTATGTTAGAGATGATGTGAAAAAGCCAGAATTCATATTTCACATCAAATTTCTCTTTTAAGATGGCTTCTCTCATTTTTTACGCGCAAGGAAACAAACATTTGCATTTCAAAGTTCCTCAAATAAAAATAAATGAAAAGCAAACCCTTTTATGGGCTTGGAGACTATATTGGAAAACAGTTCAGGGGTGAAATGAATATTTTTTATGGTTCGTAAAAGAGCTTCACAATGAATGCCAGGTTATGTGAAAGGCCTGACACATGGTACAGCCCAGAGCCCGTGGAGATTCCTTTTTATTCAGCCCTTAAACTCTCCGAGCAGCCAAACAACACACATGTCAGAGGCCAAGTGAACCAAATAAAGAATGATTTCTTTATTTCTACTTGTTATCGTCTAATTAGGCTCCTTTTCAGCATAGACCCATTCAAAAACCTAACGATTAATGGCCTTGACTTTTCCTCGCTGGATTTGTTACTATCACGTGTACAGTGCGGAGTCCTCAGCCTTTCCTATTTGCTTTTTTATTCCTTACTAATGCTACCAACCCACCTCACAGCAGGACGGTTGTGGGGTTGAATCCGCAGAGGTTCACGTGGTTATGGTTGAATAAATACGGTGCTTATATACTCATAAAATGCACATTGTCGTTATTATTTATACAATTGTATTGCATTAGCAGTTATTACTCATCTTTGAATATCCTCCCTCATATAAATGTGTTTATCTGTAATAAATAAAGCGCACGGGGAACTAAACAAACACGCAAAATGCGGCAAATTCGGTCCAACCGATCCCCGAGTCTTTCTTTGGTATTCATATTCTATTATCACCTGCAGGCACGCAGACAGTGAACTCGGTTTCACTATTGAGACACCGCTCGTGTCTCGCTGTGGCCATATCTATTGGCTGACTCACGTGGGGAAGGGACGCGGGGAGCGCAGAAATCATAATAAAAGGAATCTTATAACAGCCATTAAACAAGAGAAAGCAAAACACCGGAGGCCTTTAATGCTTGGACATCCAAAACGCTTACGCAGTGAGAATATATTAGCTCGTAAAGCTCTTTGATGGTGGCCCCGTCCGCTCCAACACACAGGGCTGCTGTCTGTGTAAATAGCGGTATATTGACCTCCCACCATGCCAGATTGAATGTGTTTCCATAGGTGTCATTCGGTACCATTTTGGGTTTTTATAGGCTTCGCTGCGCCTTGGTCCCTGTAACCGCGGGAGCTCAGGAGTGCTGCCATCATTTGTCAAGAGGTGGCTCACAGTGGGCTCTTCCTGAGGTTGTAGAGGAATGAAAGGTGGACTGTGGACCTCAGACCCTTCCTCCGCCTCCGCCGCCTCCTCCTCCTCCTCATCATCGCAGCGTTGTGACAGTCTCTTTGATGTGATTTCATAAATACCGTCTGCTGGACACTGTAACTGATGCGCATATTTGTATTTGTGGGCGCACATCAGCATGTTCCTGTCTGTGTGTGTGTGTGTGTGTGTGTGTGGTTGGAAGGTGGCGGGGGGCAATCCTCAGAGCCAAAGCCTTTGGTGAACTCCCCGCACAATAAAAGACTGGTATTGCTGACTTCCTTAGGTATGTGTGGTTTGAAATTCAACACAGGTTGGCTCAGTGGAAAACCAGAGGCCCTCTCCTATTTATTCTGTATATTTTCAAAGACCTCAGTACTTTGGTGCCTTCAGAGACACGAGGGTCCCTCTCTAATCCAGTTATGGTCATTTTTCAGGCGTGTTAATACCCCTCGGTCTCTGATGTTGACTGATCCCATCTTCTGCATGGATTCCACCCATTGTTTTGAATCAGTGGCAGGAACCGTCCTGTGTGCTTTGTATCAACAACAACAATATGTTGGGGCAAGACGGGGCAACTCGAAAAAGTAAAACCACGCTGGTAACAGATCCCACCTCACTCACAAATCTTTAAATCATCTTTAAAAATCGATTCATTCTCATCACTCTTCATTTAGACAGGAAGTAAACAGTCTCTATAGTGGAGACTGGGTGGACACTGAGCAGCAAACCTCGGTCTGGGTTAAGCTACAGTTCACCCATAGCCCTATACCCCCCCCAACCCCTCCCCCACATCCCACTCAGTTTGTCTCTGGGGTCCGCATCACTCTGGTGAGTGCTGGGTTCAGGACCCCAAGTTGCTCAGGTTTTTGTCTTTCAGAAATCTGGCCTTTTGTTCCGTTCCGTTCCAGGACGCCGCCCTGACCCACAGCGGTCCAAGCAGCTCCTCCTTAAACGGCCTCATGCGTGCGTCGGCCCCATGGCTACCTGGATTTCATCCCACCACATCTCAGCTGGATGTAACAACCTCACCCCTCCCCCTCTCTGGATCGAAATTCTGGATCAGGACTTTTGTTGACTCATGTCAGTACTTTGACCACATCTATGTGGACTCCAGGTTCTGTACCAAACCAGGCCGCAAGTGTTGTTTTCGTGTTATTTTCCTACATTGTTATTGAATTTCTGTGTAATTTTATTCATCCCACGTGCAGCTCCTATTGCACACCTGGCCGTGTGAGGCGGAGGAGGCGGAGGAGGAGGAGGAATCTCTCTTTGAATTGCCTCTCCTGAGATTTCCTCCATTTTTCTTTCACGTTATGGTTTTTTGGCGATGGCTTTGGCCTGGGTCGGGAACCATCGGGCTATTTAAACAAAAGCCACGTTTGAATGGAAGCCCCACATTTGTTCCCTCACACGACCTGTCGTTGTTCTTCGTTCGTAGCAGAGTGCCCTCGTTGGTTGCGTCCGTCCCCGCGTTGTAAGATAACGTTTGTCTTGAGGCTGCACAGAAGGATCTAGAGCCGTACGTTGGAGCGGATCGCCTTTCTCTGCGTTCTGAAATCTAAACCGGTGACATGAAACAACAGCAATAATCAAATGAAAATAAAAGCTTCCCCTCTCTGCCTCTGCTGTCAAAGCAAATTGTGAGCTTTTGAAAAACAAATTTCCCTTGAAGAACTGCATTTTGGGGCTGCGTGTAGCGCTAATCATATCGAGGGGCTAATATGCATTGTGAGCGCCGTACAGATGCTTTGGCTTCAGCTTAACCCCCAAAACTTCAAAAGTCAAAGCAATTACTATGCATGCTTTGAACATATCCTTTTCACAGAGTAACATTCCATAATTCTTCCTGCGCTAAAACAACAAAAGGGGACCCAAAAAAGTAGGAAGTGAAACTGGATTCTGTTTTCAGTTCCAAAAACATCTGGTTTGACCTTTGTTTTAAATAAGCAGCATCTCCTCTGAGAGTAACAGAAGGTTACGGGCGCCGTGCGTGTCGGTAACCAAATAATCCTTTTAAAATGTTGCTCCGTTTAAATGTGATCTAATTACAACACTTACATTCAACCTCTCATTTGGACCACCGGCCGTCAAGGGTCGCCGTGTTCCTCCTGACGTTTTGGTTTCTATCTGCTGCGTCTGTAAGTCGTGGGGGTGTACAGTAAGTGCCGCTAACTCGACGCCTGTGTTTGTCAATAGCAGGAGGTGGCACCGGGCGAAAAGAGGAGCGTATCTGTAGGATGGGCCTCGGTACATCTGTTACACGGACACACTCTCATGTTCTGTGGTTGTGCTTGGCCACTGTCATTTCCGAGGTATTTCCTGCCATCTGTGTTCAATCGAATTCACTCCCAGATTTTGGCTTGCTTGTAAATATTGGGTGCTGGCTGCAGAGGACTGAGAGCGTTCTGTGTTTTTTGTACCGTAGCCCGTTCAACCAAATTGCGAACAGGCCGCTGGCACAGGACTGAGCTATAGGCTAACAAAGCCTTATCAATGGGGGCTGTGATAAGGCAGCACAGGCACAAGGCGGCTCCGGACAGAGACGCTCCGTTCCTGTGTCTCATGGCGTGGAAATGAAATCCGTCTCTTCCAGTGACTTCTGCTGAGTAAGCTGTGGAGTAGGCGTAATCTCTTACACAAGCGATCACACTCACGTTTACCGTAAAATACACACATCTCTGTTGTCATTTAATACAGAAAAATAAAGAGCAGACTGCGTTTATCCAATATTTCTTTAGGGCATTTAGGGCATCAAACTGTGTGATGCTGAGTGAGTCAAACTCTCCTGGAGTCACGACATCGTCGCTTGGAATTAAGTCCAACATGTGAATGAAACCGTCATTACAATGACCGTTTGACTTAATTTGTTTTTGTAACCTTGCCATCGACAACAGTACTGATTTATTGCTCTATTATAGTAATTTGGACAAATAGGTGGACGCTGATGTTTGACAAGTGGATCTGATTTCGCTTCAGTTTCGGTGGGACATCTTCCGTGTTTTCATACGATCTGAGCCGGCACGGACAAACTGAGGACTGTTGTTCCACAGGGGAAAACGCCGTTTCTGCACCGAATCGCAACGTCTATGTCTTAGAGGAAATGTATACACACTGGCTATTCTCATGAGTCAGCACACAGAAGCATGTTTCCGTACCCAAAAACGCCCGAGTCGTATAGCGTGAACACACAAACACTCAGGATTCATAATATTTGAACCAAACGGCGATGTTTGTAACACTGAAGCTGGATGTTTAGGAGCGTACCGTACCAGACAAACAGGACTCCTGACACTTTCTTGGAGGGCGTGGTGCTCGGAGCGCTTGTCAGTCCAGACGCTCTACATCACTCTGCCAGTATTTACCACCGCCTCCCCAAACAGAGCAGCCTCTTGTCTGGCTTTGAAGCTCCTCTTGGTCCCGTGCCGACGTTTCAGCAGCCTTTGGCCCGGCTCCGTCGTCGTGTCGTTCACCTGCTGTATTACGATGTCTGTTGCTGGGCCAGACGTTGCTGCCATGTCTACCAGCTGGGTGCGCGGCGGTTTGTCAGTCTGCTCGGCGATCAGATGTGTCCTCCCCGGCTTTGACTGATGCTTTATGCACTGTTAGACCTTTAAAATGAGCTGGGGTTTTTTTTCATCTAATTGTAGGATGTGGTTTGGCAGAAGATTCCTGCCAAAACTTGCGATTATCTGTGATTAATCCTGGCAGAGTAGCGATTTGTGGGTGAAATCTTGTTATGATAGTGATTGTCAGGATAGCCTTGTGGCTACTGGTGGCTTTAAAGTGGTTTGTTGACTATGCAGATTTTTGGTAGATTAGCAAATGTCCTCAAAGATTTTGACTCCAAAATAGAAAATCCATTTTGTTTTATTTGTTTTCTTATTAATCAGTCACCACTGTGGTGTTTTTACACTGCACTTTGCCAGTAGCGAACATTCTTTTTCATTGGGTTTTCTGTTAATCAAGCGGGCAGCGCTGCTTTCTTTGTTTAGCTGTGGTTGCTATGGCGACCTGTGGTCATTCTTCTGTTAGTTCTCAGCATCCAATAAAAACCCATTCGTATAGAAGTATAAACTGTGAATAACTTGAATTTACTTCAGCACTTGGATGAATTCTGTTAGGAGAGAGGTAAAGTTTTTAACTCAGCCTGATAACAGACTGATTACAACCTGTAAGAGTCCTCTGTGTGTTATATCTCCACAGATGAGTTGTTGTAAGGTGAGCAGAACAACAACAACAAAGTGCTACCACCAGGTGGTGTCATGCACAAGTGTAAAGTTTAATTAAGTTAATGCAGGCGGACAGGAGAGAAAATGACCCATCGGATCGTCCTCTGGTGTGTGTGTCTATGTCTGTGTGTGTGTGTGAGAGAGAGACAGAGAGAAAGAAAGCGAGAGACAGCGATACTTTTCTACATCATTGTATGCACACACACACACACACAATCACACACACCAGCCATGGGGAAGAAGAATTCTTCAGCGAAAACAGAAAATTCAATGTTATTTCCAGGCTTCAGGATTTATTTTTCTTAAAATAAATAAAAAGATTGTACACTATTGGCAGTTATTTCGTTATTTAATTTGAAAATATCATCTTGGGCAGCACAGTGGCACAGTGGTTAGTACCGCTGCCTTACAGCAAGAACTCGTTTGAATCCTGTGCCAAGTCACGGGGCTGGACTGTGGCTGCCCACATCTTCTTCTTCTTCTTCATCTTCTTCTTCTTCTTCTTCTTCTTCTTCTTCTTCTTCTTCTTCCTCTTCTTCTTCTTCTACTTCTTCTGCTTCTTCTTCTTCTTGGGAGCAGCTTTTATTTGTTATTATTTTGATTGTCTTTACGATGAAACAAACAAACACATACAGGCCTTTCATATTTAGCAGCCATGTAGAAATAACTGTCAAACTTAATCAAACATAAAGTAAATAAAAAATAAATAAAATAAAAAAAGGGAATGACTAATTAGCATGAGTAAATTAACAACTGAAGATAACATAATTATGGAAAACACCTACAGTCCATCAGCATCAACATCAACGGTGAGAATTGCTAGTTTTTATTTATTTATGGATTTATTTATTTATTTACTAGATTATCCGTCTCTGTGGTCTACTTCCATCTCGGAGGTGCTGGGGGCGCGGCTGTGATTCTTTGCCAACATTTGTGTGTCTGTGATTCTACTTTTCCCTCCTGTGTTTAATCTTTGACTTCAGCTTAATAGCAGCTAATGGAACGTCGGTGTGTGACCGAGCTGCCCATGAGAAAAGAGGGAGGAACAAAGACGCGTACCTGCTTTACGGCGGCTAAAATCAGCCAGAACCAACCGATTTCATCCTCGTGAACGTTCTCATGTCTGCTAGAACGAGTCATTCTCGTAGGAAAACACTGACATTTCTCTGCCGGTGCAGTAATTTAATCAAGTTTTTCTCTTTCCCCTGCTCTGCACCTGCTTTAAAAGGAGCTTTCAACCTAGACGTTGTTATTTTTCATTTACTTGTGCCCCCAGGTTTTTCAATCTTACATCCATTACTAAGCAAACAAATAAGTTCCGGGCCTATGCCGCAGACACAAATATAGACATGAGTTATGAGATTCAGAGAAGCCGGGAAAGCTTCAGGCCGTAATACACAACATCTGTGCCGGACAAGACGTACGACCAGAGCATCTCTCCGCAAAGTCCCTCAGCTCGCCGACACGCACTTGTATCTGTTGACCCGCCGAGTTCCGAAAGAGAGGAAGGAGAGGGGCGGGGGAGTGGAGGTAGACAGGAATAAAATGATCATTATTAACCGTTTAAGTGCTGAATGCTATGATTTATGCAGCCAAAGTGGGGCCGGTTGAGGTGTCATACTAGATTTCCAGAGGCATCTGTCTTGCGGTTTTGGCAGCTTGTTGTACCTTGGGTTCAGATGTTTGCGTCGCACTCTTGACATCCCATTTCCCTCTTCAACACCCTCTCCTTCTGCTTTAAGTACAGTACACCTCTG
>OMNV01004265.1:20963-36394 GCA_900303265.1 Brotula barbata
TCCCCTTAACCATCCATCCATCTGCACATCTGCTTTTCATTGAAGCCTGCATCTCTCTGAAGACTTGAAGGCATTAAACGCTGGCACAAGCACAGTCTCACTCTGGCACTTAACACAACACTTAGGTGACTTAAAAGAGAGAGTCGAGAATTATAGAAAATGATGTGTCACCGAAATAAAAAATCACCCCAGATTACCACCAATTACACTTAATAATGCTGCTTTGGCCATCTGCTGATCAGATGGGGGACTAATGTTGTCTCAGGAGAAGCAACGATACCAGCGAGAGACTAAGAAAGAGCGAGTCATTGAAGGAGACAACGACATAGACTTTCAGCTATGTGATGATGTGGTTTGATCCTCGCAATGCTGCAATGACTGGAATGCTTTGTATGGTAATGCAGTCATAACTGCGTATGTTGGAATAATGGCCATGTTGTTTCTGAGGGCTTAAATTCTGCCAGATTGGAGACATGTGTCTGCTCAGCTTTATTAGTCATTTATTAGTCACTGAGGTCAGGGGAGAGTTTTTAGCCAAGGCACAACACTGCTGAACCGGAGTCCTTATTGGCGAACACGACTCCGACCGTCGGCCCCTGAGGCGGCCCGAGAAGGTGTACGATTACAGCGCACCGTAACTGACCATGATCCTCAATGTGGAATTCATCCAGCAAGTCCAACAGTCAAATTAATCACTGTCACTTGGACCAGAACCTTCCACCAAAGCATGAGCTGTGCCCTAATTATCCTAATTATCACGGCCGCGTCCATTCATTGTTTCTGTCTATTGTCTTAGTTTTCGAGCTCCGTGGTCACCGTGGCTGCATTAATCAGTGGGAAAAGTATCCCAAAGCACTTTCCACTCATGGATATGATGTATCGGGGTTTTTACGGCTTTGCGCCCTGCGTTCCCAAGGGATTTTGACAAAGAGGAAGCATGACAAATGGATGACATCAGAGGAGACATATTGCAGAGTGATTGGAACCTTGTTTCTCTCCAGAACCGCAGCCAAAAAATAATCACGCATGTCCCACAACAACTTCTCAAGTATCCATACTTATCCCTTTATAATTACAGTCTGTTATTTTTTATTTTTTTTCGAGCAGGAGTTTATATATTCATGTGCGATGAAGCGTAGCAGTCACTTCTCCTCCTATATGTCTGAGGGAGCCCCTCAGCTCACCGCCACGCCGAGACGCTCGCTCAAAGGAACATGCTTCTTTAATTATACAGAAGAAGACAGACTGAGCAATAGATACAAAGTGATGACATTTATGGAGCGGAAGATACCACTTTAGAAGTAACAAGTATTACTGGATGCCGTACTATCAACAGGGCTGCTTTTCTTTCATGCGGCCCTCGTTCCAAATGTGTGTTTTACGGCTGCGTTTTTAAAAGGCAGATAACAATAGAGTCCTTATTCGTGCACTGCGTCTTTTGTAATGCTGACATCAGTGGTTGTTTGTGAGGATGAGCCAGCACATCTGTACATGGTCTCTACTGAACCCAGCGCTTGCCCCCGGTGCTTCTGGCACTGTCCCGCCTCTTTGTTTCTCCTTCTTACTGTCTTTCTTTGTGCTGCTCTCTCCCTGATCTCGAGCCCTCAGAGCATCACGGCTAATTGGCCCTGAACACTTGCAACTGTGCATATCGGAGCAGCATCCCACCCTGCTCGTTCTAAGGTGCTCGCTAGAATTGGAGACAGTGCTGAGCGCCATTTCCGCAGGTAACGACTTCCCCCCGGTTCCTCTCAGCTTTGTAATGAATTGCAGGTACTTAAAGTTTCTGCATTCAAATTACTGTACGTGCAGGATGAAGATTGTTTTGATCTATTTTAAGACTAATACAGTATATTGTTCCATTTACCTGAAATCTTACATGGTTAAAATTGAAATCTAGATTCAGTAGAATGTTAAGTTATATGAACACAAGGCCGCTTTGATGAACGGACCACCCATGGTTTTGCTCCCCCATCTGTCTCTCTCTCTCTCTCTCTCTCTCACACACACACACACACACACAGTATTTAAGCATGACTCTCCTTCATGATCTATTTTTCTTGATAATTTGACTTTTTGAAAAAGGTCAATTCTCTCTGTCTCTCTCTCTCTCTCTCCACCTCCCTCTCCTCTCTCTCGTTTCCACCTCCTGATCAAACTGGGCTTTAACACACAATGAAATGTTCTACGCTGAATTACCATGGCACATTCAATATAAACTGAATTTACAGTTGGGCTTCGTCCAAGCCACCATATGTTGAGTAGCCCGTTCCCCCAGTCAGAGCGTGACTGATTCTGTTGTGTAGCAAAGCTCTAAATCACGGGCGCGCTAACTTTCCTCCGCTCGGGGATCAAGAACTTTCACACTCCTTTAACACTCAGGCTCTAACATCCTGGACGCGCTCCTAAGGTGACTATAGGATGGAGACACCTCAGTCCATTTGAACTCTGCTAACACTCATCACCGATGAATGGTTCATTCCAACGCCGCTGCTGGAATGAACCAACTGTAGCCGTTCACATCTCATGATTCATTTTGGTGTTTCCGCTGGGGGCGGGAAATGTGAGATATGACTTAAACGAGTGGGTGAATCCATGAAGAGGATGAATCTCTGCCTCTGTTATTCCTGCTTTTGGAGATGGGATATTATTTGTGTGTTTTTTAGAAAGTCGTGTCTTACGTTTCTTTAACTAAAAAGCGGAGGAAAATGTTCATCCGATATTCCCAATATTACTTTGGCCCGACATTTGAATATCTAATCCACTGTCTCTTCATCTCACTATCTTCCTTTTTTTCTAGGAGCTTGTGTGCCTAAGTATCAAAGCCAGGTGCAGTACATGGCAAAACCAAACACAGCAAAACAATCATGTTCGACTGTTGGCAGCAGAAGCGTCCAAATAAATACTGTACTCACAAAAAAAAGGATCTGGGGGAAACAATGGTTGTATTTGTATCACTGATGATTCTTTACAACAAATTGAAGACAGCCAATCAGTATTCTGGGCTCATCTCTCTCTCTCCTCTCTGCGTTGAACTCATTTATATCGATGTCTTTGACTGGCAAACAGCTGCTGTGCATTTTGAAAAATAATCATTTGCTTTGCAGGATTGTTGTCTTATTTCGGTTGCATTTACTGGATTTCTCGTGCAATTTGGTGGTGACTGTGATTTGTGTGTGTGTGTGTGTGTGTGAGAGAGTGAGAGCATGTGCATTCAGTCAAGGCCTCTATAAACGAGTGTCAGGCCGCCCAGTTCCTTCAATGATGTAGTTGTTTGCTTGTTTGCGTTCGTATATTTGCATGTGAATGGACGTTCAAGGGCTAATGAAGAGATCTTTGATGATGTTAGTCATCTCCATCGTGACTCATGTCACTTCTGGCTATGATGATTGAATTATTCCACTTGAGGCAGGGGAACACTTGGCCTCCCATCTGCAGGCCTTGAAGCTTTTGAACAGAAACGCAATTGTATACCCTAACTGGGAAGATGCTCGGCCAAGAAGTGATGGGAAAAAAACAACAGAACAATCCAAAAATTTGATAAACAGAATGATTTATATTGCTTGAAAACAGACGAGAGCTTAAGGATATGTTGCCTTCTGTTAATGGCTTTGAGTGAAACCAGCATGGCCGTTGCAGCCCCCCCCCACACCCCCGGGGTTTGCTGGAGTGTTTGTTTTGCTCGCTTCACCTTTCTCCGCCTCCCTCTGGTTCATTGTGTTTCGGCTCTGACCCTCGACAAGACAAATGCGGAGGGGACGATGGGTCCATCAACTCTAGGAGGGATATGTCAAAAGATGCCCCGAATATTGCGGATAGCATGGCCCACAAAGTTTCCTTGTTTTCTCTTGTCTTTCATTCTTCTAACCATTTTCGCAGATTCCAAAACGTTCCTTCTGTTTACTCTTTCTTTCCATCTGCTATTTGTGTGGCTCTATCTGTTCTTCTTCCCCTCCTTTTGTTTTTTTTTCCATCTTCATCTCTGCGAACCACCTCTTGCAAATTCCAAAACAAGATTCTATTTGCATTGAGCTCAGTCCCGCTCCGTCCGTTCTCTCTCTCTCTGTTTTCCTTCAGCGTGTGCGCCGTCACGTACAGTGCGAGGTGTTTGGTTGACTAAATGGACAATAACTCATGGCGTGCGATAACATTGTCAATAACATCGTTAGGATCTAATTGAATTTCAGAAATTGAGTTAGGGAAGTTGGGATAGGGGACACATGGCTGCCTGCACATGTGTATGTGGGATATCGGCTTTCCCTCAGCAAATATTTCCTCATACACTGAACCCTTTCTAACCCCAGTAGCATCTTTCACTGACATTTTTGACATTTATGCGATTTAAAAAAATATCCCCTATTCCAATGCTAATACCTGAGTTGTAAAATATGCTGCAGTAAAAGACAGCAGATTTTTCTTTCATTAAACTGGTGATTTTAGATGTTATTCAACTCTGAAACTTTGATCTCTTTACTACAGATAGCTTTGATCTTTGCCTCTAAAATCACTGATGACAACTCAATCTTGCAACGATATGAACCCTGACAACACATTAACTAGAAAAACTTTCACTCAAAATGAATAATTCACCGTTTAATTTGATCTAACAGTAAATGAATGAATGAAGTCACCGCTTTCACACCATAATTCACTGCATTACATAACGCTGGAAAGGCTAATTGTAAATTTAAAGGGATTATAATGCCATAACACTTTTATAGGCACATCTTCCTGACAGATGAATTTGCGTTAGTTTATTTTTCTAAAATGGACACAAAGCTTTTTGGAATTAGTACGTTTCAGTTATTCCAGCAATAATATTCAGTAATAAATCCCTCTGGCGGTATTCTTACTGTCGTCAGTTAGTCTTTGCCAAGAGGTTCTTTCTTCATATATCACCAGATACACTTGTGGCAGCCAGCAATTGTTCCTCAGGAGGATATTCCTAATCTAATATGATTTCAACATGTCACTGATGTCATGGATCCCACTGTAAACTCTTACGGCTCTGCTTCCAGGGCTGTCATTAGATTACTTAGTCCAATCTGTCTTTAATTGGGATTAACATTGGGTCACTTCTCTGATAGTTAAAACAATTTCATAATATCTAAATATCAAATCTGTACGAGCCAGAAAAACGTATGTAAAGAAAATACGGAATGTTACATTTGTGAAAGTATTTGACATTTCTCCTCCTTTTTTTTCCAGGGAATGGTGCCTACTGCTCCGAGAAGGATGGCGAAGGTGAGCTGGGCGGCAGCGAGGACGCCCTCATGCGATGTGGGCAGAACATAGCACTTCCAGCGGGGGGTCAGTCTGGGGGGCTCTACCCTCACAGCCTCCACTGTGACAGACCGACATCTGGCCTTCTTTTGCAGGGCAGCCATCACCAGGACAACAGGTCAGTCATCACCGCGATTCATCCTAACTTGGTCCTCACTGTTCGTATGTGCAGGGTTACTAACAGCGTGTGTGTGTGTGTGTGTACAATGTGTTCTATGTGATCTATTCTGAATCAGATGCGTGCACATGTGGCTGGAAAAGTTTCATCCAACGTCGTAAAACGCACCGAAGGATTCCAAAGTACATTTAGGTTACACTGCCGCCGTTCCTCTGTTGTACAAACGTTGCCGACTGTTTGTCAAGTCAGAAAGGAATTCCAGTGAAGCTCCCTGGCGTCGGTTGTAGAGTTTGTCCTCCTCTCTCAGCTGTTCACTTGTCTAATATTGTTTCTCAATATTTTCACTACAGCCAAACAGGAAATGGCGGTGGGGGCGGCGGCGGGGGTGGCTCTTTATTAATAACAAGGACGGCAACAAAGTCTGCCAGTGGCTCTCTCCAATCCGACCTTACACTAGCTCTGTTTTTCCCCGGGACGGGACAAAGACGATTCCTGCCCGAGACGGGCCGGGGAAGAGAGAGCCCTTCTCACATCACTCAGGGGCTTTGGACAAAATCCATAATGAGTCAACTGACAGCAATGATTATGTAGGAGATCACAGCGACGCATGGAGAAATATGACCTGGGTGCCCCATTCAGCAGGGCAAAGATTCCCACCATAATACACAGTATTGTAAACGCTGACCCTTCATAGGCTGCCATTATGCCACCAAAAGAGGTGACTCCCCATTTATCCCCAGCATTGGGTTGGGTTTAACCCCTTTGTGTCATCAAAGCCCGTCAGATGGACACACAGTGGCCTCTCCATCTCTCTGTCGCCCGTCCACCCTCCCCTTCACTCTATTCTTAGTCATAAATGCCCATTCATATCTTTTGGCTAACAGAAGATCTTGTTTCAATGATTCATAAAACGTCTTTGGATCAGCAGCAGCAGGATCCCTACCAGGGTCCTACCAGGGTCCTAAAACCATCCTGAGTCACGAAGCGTGGCTAAAACAGCATTCGCGCTTCAATAAGGTCAGCTGGCGTGAATGAGAGTGAGTTGAAATATTTGAGGTCATTTGCACCCGTCGGGGAGTACATGGTTTCTGTGTAAACTGAGAGAAATAGCGGGGGAGGAGGAGGGGTGTGTGTCAGACTAAATAGGTGGGAAGGATGAGCCGGTCTGTGTCTATCAACAGGCAGTCAGCTAATAGCTCATATTCCTTTCTGTGTGTTTTTCCCTCGCAGATCTTCCTCCGCCTTCCAGAGGGCCCTCTCGGGGGCCTCGCCTGGTCTGGGCTGCGGCGGCGTTAACGGAGCCCGATCGGCTCTCGCTTACCCTATCAAACAGGAGAACTCCATGGGCTACAAGATCTCCAGCACGGGAGCCGGGGTCCACGGCTCGGCCCTGGCCGGGTTTCAGGGCTCTCGGGCCGGCATAGGCGTGGGGTTGCGGAGAGAAGAGATGGTTGACGTCCCACATGTTAGCAACAGCAGTAACGGCATCTGTACATTGAGCGGCCTAGTTAGCGCCGTGTCGCCTGCCACGACGCAACCGTTTAATAATGAAGATGACTCCTCCCCGCTGGCTTTGTCCCCAACGGGCTCCCGTCATTCAACGCGGCTGCTCACTGCTAGCAGCCTGAAGAGACGCTGTCTGTCCTTGGCCTCGCAGTCCAACGCCGCTGCTGGCACCGGCAGCGCTGCCATCGCCGCGTCCCCGTCGTCTACCGGTGCAGCCTCCGAGGGGGTGGACATCACCGCCATCATCTGCTCCTCCTCCCAGATGTCGATGGTCGCCTGCATCAACGGCTTCCGCGCTAACCTGTCACCCAGCCACACTAGCAGTGCCGGCTTCTCCTCCTCTTCCTCCTCCTCTTCTACTTCCCCACCCTCTGTGTCTACCTCCTGCTCACGGGAAGCCCCCCACAAGCCTCCACCCCTGCCCCCACCTCACAGCAGTCCACAGCAGGCCACGCTACAGGAGAGCTGTCAGCTGCCCTCACCTGCCACCTGCCTGCTGTCCATTTCCTCCTCCTCCTCTTCATCCTCTTCGGTGTCATCGCTGGAGCCGGAGCAGGGCCCGGGCCAGAGGCAAGGGCTGTGTGAGGAGCAGGGATCGATGCAGCACGGGCCTGGGGCCGGAGGAGGAGGAGGAGGAGGGGGAGGCTCCGAAGGGTTGGGGCTACTGATGAGTGGGGCCCTGATGTCTGGAGGCCTCCATTCGGGGCCCGAAGCTGGGACTCTCATGGAGAGTGGCCAAAGAGCGGGGGCTGCCCTGAAGCAGGAGCCCCTGGACGACTTCTCCCCCGGTGAAGACGAGCAGTTTCAGCAACACTATCACCATCACCACCATTTGAGCGGTTGCAGCGGGCACCTTCATCACCCTCACCACCCCCCTCGACCGGCCATGCCTCCGCCTTATCATCTGCACCAGTACATGGGCCCCAGTCCTGGCGGGCTGCTGCACCTGCAGAGCCAGCAGACAACACCGTCCTCTTCTCTGGGACTCAAGCCCCCCACTACGGCCCCCCCTGGGTCTCACACGATCCCAGAACGAGAAGACGTCGGAGGGGGAGGAGGAGGAGCGCTGGCTGATAAGCAGGTGTGTCGTTGGATTGACTGCAGCGCTGCGTATGAGCAGCAGGAGGAGCTAGTGAGGCACATTGAGAAGGTCCACATCGACCAGCGCAAAGGTGAGGACTTCACCTGTTTCTGGGCTGGCTGCATCCGGCGCTACAAGCCTTTCAATGCCCGCTACAAGCTGCTCATTCACATGAGAGTCCACTCTGGGGAGAAACCAAACAAGTGCATGGTGAGTCAGCATAACTCTGTAAAATTATCCACCCACCACTGTCCAGACCCCCCCAAAAACACAGACTAATAATCAGTAATGTTTGTAATACACTTACTTAGGACAAGACACTGGAAATCAACTCGCTCGTTATATTTATTAGTCTTTAAGGGTCTAGTTCGTCTTATAATTGCAACTGTCTGCTAAAAGATGTTTTTTGTTTGAATTAAACCCGAGCACATTCTTCACAAAGCAAGACGTTCCCTCAAGATGATTTTTCCTGAACCAGAAACACATCCGTGGAGTCCAAAAAGAAGAATGGACTTGCTTCACTGCTGATTGCTCTTATTTTGTTTAGGTTTTGAAACAGTTATGATGGTAATTCATGTATTTTTAGTGGAACATGTAAAATAGTTTTGTTTTTTTTCCACCAAAGATGTGAGCCGCCGTAAGTCTAGCGCTGCCTCGTCAGTGTATAAATAGATTTGCGGTTGTATTCTTTACAGGTAAGGCTCCAATTCCACAAGTCAACACACTAATCAACGTCAAGCTGTCATTCCCCGCGTCCCTTAGAAAATGGAAAAAGCCCTCCAACCTTAAGAATGATTTAGTCCAAATACACAATTAGTCCACAATTTGTGTAGGGCGAAGCCATGTTTATTTTCACGAGCGCTCTGTTTTTTGAGAAGGGATTCAGATCATGAAAAGCCAACACATATGGTTAACATAACCAAACAATGCCTACACTTGATCCTTTTAAATAGGAGCTTTAAATGTTTAGCTGTCCCACAAGTATTAAGTGAATTGGCTTCATATCCAAGCCAAACATGGGGAGAAATGCAGTAGTCTGGAGCAGGGAGCCGCAGAGCGTTGGTCGGTAACAGTTACTAGTCTTGCTTAATTCAGGGTTTCACCCAAAGCTCTTGTCAGAAATGATGCTCTTCAAGTTCAGGAAGCCGTCCAAGTTCTAATCATTGAAGGGCCGAGTGTGCGATATTGCTATAGCACCTGTTTTATTTCAAGCTCTTGTGTATTTTCTGTATGATTTGCGTAGTAGTGGTTTGTGATATCAGACAGAACAGAGAGTTGTGTTTTATGACATATTTCGGCTGTGTTGGACGTGATTTTCATCTCGACTTTGACCGATTCCGATATTTGCTGAGACACATTTGAGGCGAAGACTGATTGAGGCCAAAAAGACCCAAAACGCAACTGCTGCTGTTCTCTCTGCTTTGTGTCACTCCGGGGTATTAGTGTTTCTGCTCTCTTGGCTCAGCGTGAAGTCGAGGTTTGGAAGTAATTTTCTGTGCTGTGCGTGACCTAACCCTTCATTCTGAGTGTGTTGCATATGTATAAAAGGCTTTTGTTCAAGTTTTGTTGTTGTTGTAGTTGTTGTTGCCGGTTGGAGCGTGGTGCGAGTGTGACTCAAGCAACAGCGGAGTTACATTAGAGTGACACACGCACACACACGCGCGCGAGGACAGCGAGACACAGTGAATGCTTGTGTGTGTGTGTACAGTGCAGTGAATGTATCACTGTCCAGGTGTGTGTCTGTGTGTATTTGAAGATGTTTGCCATATGTCAACACCCGTACAATTCGGCTCAGTGTGGACGAGTGACTGGACTCTGTCTGCAGACGTGAGGAACAGTGGGACTGGGCTACACACCCTAACCCTTCAATCACCCTTCGAATACACACACACACACACACACACACACACACACACACACACACACACATTCGCAGCCTTGCAGTAATGTGAATATTGTTTCCATTGATTCCACAATAGGAAGTATTGATTCTGCTCTCACTTTTCCAACAGAACATAAACAGAAATGTGAAATGTTTTCAAGCATGAATCAACGCGTCCAATCAACAGGGACCGTATGTTGATCTGGGAAGGGAACAGATAAACTTAGAGGGCCAGAGAAAATAAACACGCGAGTGTGTTTGTGTTTGGTTATCGTCTATACGGTTTGAAGTAAATATTGTGTACTTTCTAATACCTAAATCTAGTGTATGTATGTGTGTGTGTGTGTGTGTGTGTGTCTGAGCAAGTGCACACGCTCACGATTCAGCCTCGTCTTATTCATTTGATATGAACTTCTGCGCTTTTTGTCCAACAACAGCAATGCTCCTTGTGTTTGTTGTCCTCTCGTCTCCGCAATAGACAAAGGCATTCGAGAATTCAAGAAATTTGTATAGAGGAAACAGATGAGACGTTACGATTTAGGACCAGAGGCGATAGAAAAACCAGGGCTAATCCCTTTATTATCTTTCCAGCGGCAGATTCCAGCGGGCGCTCGCAAAGCTCTCCTCAAACACAACACGTTTCTCCTCCCTCTCTCCCTCTCTCTCTCTCTCTCTCTGAATATATGTACAGTATATCTGCCTTCCTGCAGCTGTGCAGCATTTGCTTCATGCCGTGTCTTGGCAGGAAAAAGTCATTATCGACACACAAGTTGCACGCTGACCCCTGCATGCGCCTGTCACCAACCGTACCTGGCTAATATTTTAAAAAATACCGTATAAAAAACAAAAATGTCAGTTCCTTCCATATGTGAACATCCAAGTCCAAGGCACTTAACAAGCTCTGTTACTTTTTAGAGAGCATGTTTGGTTCCCACTCCCCAATTAAAAGCGTCCCCAGGCTATTGTGTATAGGGCGAGCAGGCATGCAGGGACACGAGGGCAAAAAGGAAACAACATAATCCGACTGCAATATCCTGTTGTGTTTTGTGCTTAATTCACTTGTTGTTTTAGTTTATTACATTTTTTCTCTTGTCTGCATAAATATTAAAAATATATCCAGTAAGAGCAGCCCTGACATAGACCCAGACTTGGATATTGTTCTGCCTTCTCAGAGGACGGTCCGGTGGATTTGAAGTGTCTTAAGGCCGGACTGGGAGCCGTGGAGGTCAAACAAATGTCCGTCTAAATTACGGAAGCTCTCTGTGGAAATGACAACGCGTTTACACGGTGGCGAGCACAGTCCTTCGCTCTTTATTTGCTATTTCTTGTGTTTGGGTGAAAAGTTCTAGCCAGAAAATAGAACCTGATATATATATTTACTACTATCAAAGTTTTATATGTGCATTGTAGTGGTGTGAGACAGTCAAAGTGTTGTTTTTGTTTGGTTCGTGGTTGCTACAGGCAGAAATCCAACTCCAACTTATTCACAAAGGTGCAGTAATTAAAAAAAACAAAAAAACATGGCAGAGTTTGCATTAATACTAAATTCAATTATAATTAGCTTTATAATTTTATTTGTTTTCCTCTGTGATTAAAAGGGGAACCGTGTCAAGTTTGCACTCCGTATACCATCTCTTTCCCTATGTTTTTCCATTATACCACAAAAAAAAGCTCCTATTTTGTTTCTTAGGCTCGTATTATTAATGCGATGCAGTTGACAAATTGTTTAAAAACAAAAGGAAAAATCTCGTCCATAAAAGGGCAGCTTTAGATTAAGGTGTTAATCATACATCAGAGCCAAAGCCAAGACGGAGCCGGCCATCCTTTTCACAAAGATAAAACACACCTAGCATTACCTGCTTAATGGGCCTCTGTCTAAACACACACACATGTGAGCACGACAGCATCTCACTCACTGACACACTCAGTCAAACCACTTGTTGAAGGAAAGTTGGATGCGGAGGCCGTTTGGAAAAAGGTGCAGATCATGGAATTTCCTCTTTTTTCATTAGTGTGAAACCAGCAAACATATATATTTAGATTTACTAGACTGATTTTTGGAAGAGAGTGGCGAAATCCCTCCGCAGCACAGACGTTGAGACGTAGCCGCTGCCAAAATGGCGTGTGTTTTCAGGGGTAAATGGACTCTTTTGTGAGCAATCAGCTCAGATGCAGGAGATGAAACAGGCAGTGCCATTAGCTAATTAAAACTGAAGTTCTGCACATGACCCGACTTTTCCTCTGAATGCCACTTGAAACTGGAGCTGTCTGGGCGCTGGGTGTGGGCGGCGAGTGACGTTGATATTAATGTGTTTGTACCCATATGAGCCTCTGTCACTTTGGCCCGTCTGGACATTTAAGTAGCCGCAATCTTCCAGTTGGAGCTCCGCTCCTGTGGAGGAGTTGGTAACTCCCTAACGTACGGAGCTTAATTCTCCACCAGATGCTCCATACTGCTGTTGGAATGGCACACACACACACACACACAGACTACAGCCTGTTAATGAGATAACACGTTTTTTTGTCCTATACAGTAATGATGACAAATTCCAAGCCCAGCAGCGTGCAAACTCACACATGCATGGAAAAAAATAACCCACACACACATGCACACACACACACACACACACACACTGAAATATGGCCCATTTAATATAGCGTAATCAGGGTCAATAAGCGATCGAGGACATTGACACAACGCGCCAGGAGTAAATGGAAGCATGAAACAAAGCTCCTAAAATTTGGGACCTTGGCCCAAATACAAAGAGATAATTAGGCCCAAATAAGAAACTGGCAGTGATCAGCTTAGCTGTGGTCCAGTGCCTCTGCTGCGCATTAAGTCTTTTATATAATTAACATTGTCACTCATTCCTCAGGCAAATGAGTTCATCAGGTAGCCTGATAGTCTAATTTCTTTTTGAAAGCCATAATCCCATCCTGTGGTTTCCCTCCATCTTCCTGTCAGATCTGCCGTGCCACTTGGCAGTCTTATGGTCATGCTAATATTAAAGAAACAGCGTCCATATGTGATGTTGGTATGATGAAACTGCTGGCGGAGGGGCTCTGCGAATGATGATTTGGCTTGCAAATGAAAGCCCGGGATGGATGGATCTTGCTTGTTTTCCTTGTTGAGGAGGCCGGGCCAACTTCTTGTCAGTCTGTGAATGTTTGCCAGTCAATATTTTACTCTAATGTAGATCAGTGCTCCACTAGCACCCTCCCACCCCCACCTCGACCCGCTCTCTCTCCTCCTGTCTCTCACTGTCTACACTCAGTACCCATTTACTCATCCGACAAAACCTCAAGGTATGACTCATATTTTTCTATACACAGCCACCTTAAATTATCGTAGACCGCATTCGTTTAATGTACATATAAGGTATTGGAGTTCCACCTCGGGCTCTGAGTGGATCCTCTATCAATCAGCCGATGGACAGAGGAGCGACAGGTGGACCACTGCTGACAGAACAGAAACCTCAGATGTTTGTTTCCAACCATTTTTATTTTATTTCATTCAGTTTGATTCATTTAATTTCTGTTGCGTTTTGTCTCACCTTACCTTTGCTTTCATTTCTATTAATGAAATGATGTTTTCAACATTTTACTTGAGTTTTGAGTTAACTATAATAATGTTGACCAATTAAGCCACTTTGGAGAATTTGGCTACAACCATTTCTATCTGTACCTCGATTTTATGACCCATCTTGTTTAGTAGATCCATGTAGTGTGCAGCTGGAGAGGTGCTGTAATTCTCCGTTTCGGCCAATGGTGACGCTGTATTTCTGTATGTGAGCAGAAAAATGTCTTTTCCAGTGAAAGGAGTTTAGATTCTGTAAAAACAGGTAAAATCTCATTTCTTGAATGAAATCAAGCTACAAATATCAGGTCAAATGGCTGCAGCTTCCTTTCAACCTCCTAACCAGGTATCAAAGCGTGTAGGATCTACTGCATGTCATACGCTCTAATTGCATTTGTCTGGAATGCAATATTTTGACTTTCCCATTTCTTCAACATTTAATCACGCTCTGGTTTTGGAAACCTTAAGACCCAGGGCTGCGGCTGCTTATACATTGCACAGAGATTGTGTCATAATTGTGTCCCATCCAAAAGCTAAATCAGTTTAACCTTTCTACCGAACCGGATCATCTTACCTACGCATGTCAGAGATGAAGCTGGGGTCCGTTTTCGGGGTCCCTGTCACATTTGGGGCCTATTGCGAGAACTCGAACCTGGTTCACCCGGCAGAGAACGAGGGCGAAGCGCTTTGAGGAGAGCTTTTTGTTAGCTCTCGAAGCTCTTTTTGGAATACCTTCAGGGCTCTAAAAATTTTCCCTAGTTGTCGGTGCTGAATAGTGGGCATTCTGGCTGTATACCGTCATGGATCATGGGCATTGTGGAGGCGTATTTAACCGTTCCTTTGCTACGGTGAAGAAGGTAAACAGAGCCAAAATATGTTTGTGGCATTTTCAAGGCAAACACACAACAGGTCTTTTCTCCACTGAGACGAGTCAAACACTGCGCTCGTTTTGTACCCAGACACAATTTGTGGCACAGCAGCCACTCTGCAAACATGCCCACCAAACCGCATGTGTGAGCCGACCCAGTGTGTGTGCCGTGTGTTGAACAGAGGTAAATCACTTAGTGCGTCCAGATGTTTTTTCTTCTGCTGACGTTTTGATGTTTCTGGCTTGTCAATGTGGCAGAGGGCATCGAATCCAGAGGAGCGTCGACCTCCAACCGCCTTCACCTTTCCCAATAAGCAAGCAAACAAGAAGGATATTCTACTTCAGGGCCACACCACAACTCCTGGACTATGGTATCCCTCCACCCAGCCAAGCCCACACGGCATCAGACCAGAATAGGCTAGACCTGCCGCTAATATACACGGGCAAGAGCGTTGCTACTGTTTAAAATAAACATTAAGAGAAGTATGGATAAATTATGCAGCGAAAGATGTGTTTACATTCAGGGTGTCAAGTTTAAATTATGTGCTTTGGTGCTCTGTGGTTCATGTGCCGGCTTTAATTTGAACATTTGCGAAAGAAGTTGACGGCTGAAAGAAACCGAGCCAGACGAGCAATTTAGCCGGACTGATGTCATCCCAAAAAAGATGTTTCGCCCAGAATTCATCAGAATGCATTATGCACGACAACTGATTTGGTATGTGTTGAATGTGGACCGGGGAGCATTTTTTAAGCATTAGCACACTCATAGTGCGGCAATTTAAGCTTTCAAGTTTGCATCACTCCACTGTTTGTTAGAGGTCGGTCAAGCTTTCCAAAGGACATTCCATTACATCCAACTACATCCATTATGGATTTATGTGTTGTTTACACAGTCAGGACGACCTTCGTGTGTCCAAATGCCCAGGAGAGAGGGGGAGAGAGAGAGAGAGAGAGCGAGCGGGAGGGGGAGAGAGAGGGAGAGGGAGAGAGATGTACAGTGTGTGTCTATATAGTATTTTGAAGCGTGTCATGAAGTCCTGGGCGTATACGAGGCATACATCAAAACAGCGAGACTTCACCAAAACCACATCTAATGACTGATAATACGAGGGAAGG
>OMNV01004276.1:2017-23882 GCA_900303265.1 Brotula barbata
CCACCTCATTGAATTTTAAATCCACCACATCCCATCACACTTTTTATCCTTACATTTACTTTACTATTTTTTTTTTTTAATTCATCTGTATTGCACTTAAAAACGTACGTGCCCTTTAGAATCAAAGTTATCTTGACTTTGAAGACGATTACCTTTCTATAAGATGGACCAGGCCTGCGTGTGTTAAAAGAACCAAAGCTGCAAATAAATGATGCTGTGCTGTGTTATTGGAAGAGGAAGACTTGTTTGCTTTTGGAGAATGAAGTTTTTGGAGAATTCCCAGCAACTTCAAGACTCACAAAGAGAATCTGATCGATTCCCTGATCCTCCTTCCTGCCTGCCCCACTCTCTCTGATGAACTCAAAGGTATTCAGATTCCATTGTCCTTGACCCAAGTGTAGCATTCAATACTCAACACCTGGTTCGGGTTGTACTGAACAAACAGGTATCATTTTATTGCACTGAATGCTGCCATTTCATTTCTCTACTTTGTTAGGTTTCCTGTCCTGCAGGTGTTTGTGTTTGGCTACAGAGGTGCTACAGAGACATGATATTTTTCTCACAGCACTCAAAGAGACTCCTATCTAGAGGCATAATAGACGCATTTTACTGAGGAAATAAAGGAATTACACACTTAACATTGTTCAGGTGTACGTGACTCACTGGGTCAATACTGGCAAGCGGCAATGCTTCATGTTGGTATGTGCATTCTTCATGAGACAGCCTCTGGGAATTCAATAAATATCAGAAAGAACCTTGTTTATTTTTGTGATTGAAGATGAATTCATCTTCTGAGCACGGATTCACCTTTCATGCATGCAGAGATGACATTCTGTATCACCGGAAGAAGAACTTTGACACTTTCCCGTTCAGCTCCTTTGATCTATAGCAGAGGATTTCATCACCCTGTTGTTAAAATTACTGATTGCTCTGTTGTCTCTTTATCACGTGGAGCCCCTCACTATTCATATTTCATAATTGTGCGAAAGTTCACAGAATAACATGTTCGTAATGATACAATTTCAACATATCCATAAAAAAATTGTGCGGCAAAAATTGAGGCTGATATACAGTGTAAAATATTCAGATATGGCTTTTGAATACGTGTACCTGGCTGTGCATGACAACCTCTGACCTTAGCTATGTACACTGGATTCGACTGAGGAGAATAGAGAGCAAACACGATGAATATCTGTAGAACAGAGAGGCTCTAATGAAGAACATTTCTATTCTGCTCTGACACAAACAGCAGGGAAATGGAGATAGAAAGAGAGAATGTGATGGAGGGAAAAAGAAGAAAGTGAAGAGAGATCTGAGTGCTGCCTATTATCTACACACCGCTTCATTGCCTTTCGACACACACACTGCAGACATCTGTGCACAACACTATAAGTGTGTGTCCATGCAAGCGCTGTACACACATCCTCTGAAATCTGCCCAGATCTCATGAATATGATTGACCTTTTTTCCACTGTAATGCTGAGAGCACATAAGGGGGAAAGGAGAAACTAAACAGAGGCAAGGAGAGTTAATTTAGAACAACACATTATTGGGTGCTGTCTGCAGATATGGAAAAGGACAATCTAATCGATAAGCCAAAAGAATGACAATGGCCCCTCAAATCAATGTCTGCACCCTATTTTCCCGCTGTGAAAAGACAAAGCCTCCGATGCAGGTGTTTTTGTTGTCCTGTTTTATGCTGTCTGCGCCTATATATATTTGTGTGTGTGTGCACATGGGCTATGTGTTCACGCATGTGTGCATACCTGGCTGCTACTGTGGTGGAACAGTTGCCAGGTCTAATCATTATTTAGTTGTGGTGGGGCTGGAAAGGTCAGCAGTCTGAAATGTCAGGCTGTGTTCAACAGAAGCCAGATGCAGGCTTGTGCTGCTCAAGTGTCCAATTAAAGAGGGCCGTGTGAGGTTTGAGTGGATGCATATGTGTGCATAAAATGAAGAGGAGAGAGAGCGTGAGAGAGAGTGTGTTTTTTGCGGTCTTGTACGTATATGTTGGAGCTATATATGCAGTCCGATGTGTCAAAAATACACGCTAAATGAACAGCTGCAAAAAGAGGCCAAACAAAGCAGAATCCTCAAAAACTGGCTCTCTTTCTCACACACACACGCACACACACACAGCATGTGAGGAAAGCACTTGAGCCTACTAGATTGTCGCACCCTGTGATACTGCCCGCACAACGGCGAAGAAAGATGGAGGTGAATGAATGACAAAGGATGAAAGAAAATAGGAGAAAAAGAGAAATAAACTCACAAACAACTGTAGATAATAAGTACAAGTATCACACAAGTATAACAACAAAGTCAAAAGAGCAGAGAGAGTTTGAAACAAGTCCACCAGCTGAGGAAATGGACGCAGAGGTCACAACTACACAGGTTACAGATACAGACTTGCATGCATGGATGGTCAAATATTATTAATTGATTTAGCATCACATGGTCTTGGTCTTTAATCACACTGTGGTCTATATGGTACACATGAATGGGCAGTTCTGATTGTATTGTATTGTATCAGACACATGTATTTTAAATACATAATAAGAATTTTGTATTTTATGGCTTTGAAAAAATCCAAATGTAGTTTCTCTAAAAATACCAAATAAAAGCTGTATTTATGTATTTTCAAATGACTTCAAATGCTTTCATCTGTTCAGCGTTTTGTTGTATGACTGTAACAAATAAAGTTGGTTTAAAAAACAGAATCCCCTGGCAAAATGTTTCTGGCACCACATGTAGTGTTTTTAAGTGGAGCTTCATGAGTCATACAATGAGTGTCAGTGTCGGAGAGGATGTCTACAGTAAAGTAAGAATGATTGCTTTGGTTTTGTTTGCCACAGTTTGCAAGAAATGTCAACGGACATTTCATTGAAATTCAAAAGCTTTAATATGAAATTAGACAGCAGCAGCTTTTTGTATTTTCAAAATACAAAACACTGTATTTTGTTGTGCTACATTTTTGGATGGTGTATTTTGTATTTTACTTTGATACGTTTGCAACAGGGTGCTTTATAGTTTGTGTCAAAATACATTTTTCTGTATTTTTGCCAATTCCTGACCATGCCTAACGTCTGAAACACCAAAACATAAGAGTATCATCAAAGTTTGACCATGCATACACAGTAACCATACCGTGTGTGTGTCCCTCATCAACCTGAAAGCCTCACCTTCACTGTGTTCAATGCGTGTGCGTTCATGTACACTAACGGTGAATAGCAATAAGCAGTAAGACTGGATAAAATATGTCTGCCAACTTTATAATATAATACGCTTCACTTCAAGGCCAAACGTAACAACAGTCTGAATAATGACCTGCAATAATTTACACAGCACACTGAGCACTGCGCTGCTAAATTGAAGGAAGCTTTCAGTAAGAAATAATTGAACACCATTCCAATCTATTGAGGGGCCTTCCAACCTCTCAGCATTGTGTTCGCTCACATCCAAGCTGATCCAGCGATGAAATGCAAAGTGATTTTTAAAAAAAGGTGAGGTTTAATTTCCTCTGACACATCTCCACTTGGTTGGTTTTATGTATTTTGGAGTAATAAACTCGATAGCAGTAATGTGATTCAGCTACAAAATACCCAAGTTGTGAATGGATTAACATTAGCTACAATTATTAGCTGCGGTTTCATAATTTTCTGTGTAAGGTTTGTATGTTCTCCCCATATCCGCGTGGGTTTCCTGCGTAGGCCCCGGCCCAACCGCGACCCTGACTTGGATGAGCGGTATAGATAACGGATGGACTGTGTGAACAGTTTATCAAGCCTAATAATTGAAAGTATGTGGTAGAGTAGAAATTTTTTAAACAAATTCTTTAATCTTGAAATCTAATTGTGTGGTCTGATGTTTGTTTCCTTTGTGTAACAGTGCATGGAGTTTCTTCCATATGCTATCATTCCACACGGATGCTGTGTATTGGCTTATCTTACAACGACCGACATTTCTATGCCAGTTGACTGTGACACGTGTTAATTCCCTTTTCACACTCGAACACTATCAGCATGTTTTCATGTCACACTACATCAGGAACGCCACAACCAAAGTGAGAGTTTCAAATTCACAAGCCTGCTGTAACTCACATGTCAAAAATGTGTCAATGTGTCAAAAATAGGTAAAGTGGTAAAAAGTCTGGACCATATGGTCCCGATTCCTTTGCTTCAATTAGAAACTGGTTTTTGTGTATTTTAGGAGAAATTCTGCAACATTTCAAGAACCGCCAATATGCTTTCTCCACTTTGAAAAATGGTAGTGGTGACAACCAACAGTTGGCCAATGGTTCCCGTTTATGTCTGTTGAGCCTCCCAATGACAATAAGTAAAGAGGCGCTCTGAGATTAATTGTAATCAGTGGTTACACACTAGACAACACTCCAGTGTTCCCCCTGAGGTCCGTCTTTCTTGCCTTCTTTCTCGGTGTGACTGTATGTTGCACCTGGCTCTCCTCTCTCTCTCTCTGTTTGCCCTCTGTCAAACTGTGAAGGCCAGGCCGTGTGCCCAGGGCCTAAGGAACAGCTGCAAAATAAACCTGCTAAATTAGCCTGCTCTCCCCATGCCTCACATAAGCATTATTCTAATCAAAGCATATTAGAGCATCCAGATACTTTAGACATATGGGCCTCTGTATCCTCCTCGCCGTCCCCATCTGTTTCTCCTCTTTTCTTTTTTTTTTTTTTTGAATATCTCCTTGCGCTCCATCTCAGTGGATCCCTCGTTCGCACAGCTGCCGCTTCAAGAGGCTGGCATAGATTTGTATCGGGGCTGGTTCTTCCTGACATGCTTCCACATACAGTCAACTTGGAAGCACCATATGCACCTCTGACTGCTACTCCGTACAAACACACTCACACACATTCCACTTCTCTGTTTACACTCTGTCTGGAAATTGATGTGCACGTTTTTCCGAAACACTTTAACTGGCATCTAATTCCTAAAATGTTTTATACTGATTTATTACGCTAAAACTACCAAAGTGCTCCAGCCATTTCTCAAAGTCGGCTCATTTATCCAAAAGTAGCAGCAATGCATGCCGTTGATAATAAAATTACATGAAAAACATCACTTACACAGTTGTAAAGAAACACTGTAAATAATTCTGGTGGACTGATTGTTTACAATGATCAACAGTTAAGTACAATTTGTTTACTGCTCATCAGGGTGTATCTGTGGTGTGGATGAGAGGTCTGTGTATATTTAAGTGTGTTTGTGTGACTCTAGTGTTGCCACATTTCAGTATTTACCTACAAAAGCTACACACGCATCACACTGTTTTAGATACATTAAAAAAATTCAAATACATAAACTCGGACACATCAATTCAGACATAGTCACATGACCAAAACAGAAGCAAACCTATACACATGCGCACATCAACACCCACACTGTGCTCAGGTGTTGCACATAAGCTGGCACATAATAAGGGTATAATATTGAACTTAATATACAGATGTTTCGCTTAATGACCCTATTTCAGATCAAAATAAACACATTCATTGGTGTTGATGTCTCCATTAGCGTGCTTGATATTGAGAAGCCAAAATGCCCTTTGAAGGTTACATTCTCAATATAATGTATTAGCAGAGGAAAACACACTTAGAGAGCCGGTTTAATTATATTCAAAAATATGTTGTTAGTTGCCAAATATTTCCCTGTGTGACCGTGTTAACAGTTAGACTCTTATCTGAGTGGATTGTTAATGCCTTAGTATTAAGTTTCCCAGCAACATGCACACACTGGGGCCCACAGGAGCGCGGGCTTTGTCATAGTGACATCACGACAGTTGAATTCATTCAGTTGAGTTCAACATCATCCCATAGCAAAATCTTAAATATAATAGCACTTTGACATTAATACACGAAATCCTGGGACATATTCAAAGACGTGTGTGTGCCAGACAGTGAAAGGCAGACAACCATCAGCAGTAATTTAGCGACACGGTCTTGTATATGGCAGCTTGCGTCTATAAAATGTATATAAGGCTATATTACAAGTAACACATAAAGAAAAGTATGATATATTATAGGAGCTCCTGACGGCAACAAGACTGTAAAGTTTTGCTTGGCAGTGCTGAAGACGACGTGTGACCGATGGGTGACGGTGAGAGCTGAAAAAGATTCACTTACCGGTGTTGGTGATGGTTAACAGGTCAAGCTGGCGTTGTTGCTGAAAGGAAAGGAGTGAAGACATCAAATTAGTCAAACACTAACATGACCCTCTAAAAGCACGTTTCACTGGGTTAGTCTGACTCGGTGCTTAAGTGCATTTTGCAGGTGTTTTGGGAGAGGTCCTCTAACATGCCCATCGTTGGCACTTCTTTACGTGTTACTTTATGATGTACCATCGCCAACTTGGCACTGTGTGACAAAGTACACATTGACTGCTACAGTGCATACAGAGTGAAACATATACACAAATGGAATTAACAGGATTCTGTTGTTTACCAAATATGCACGCCTTGTAGCCCACGTGAAGTTTGCTTTACTCAGTTTAAAGCCAATAGTTTGTTTACATGCTTGCGTGATTATGCATGTAAAGCAAGCATGTAATCTGCACAGTCCAACTATACAAACATCACTTTATCATTTTGCTTTCATCGGAGGAGCATCAAAGTATTTTGAATGTACATGTAAACATCCTGAATAGTAACTGCTGGTAAATATTTAAATGTTTTCTTTAACTTTACACATATTTCTTGCTTCCTTGTTTGTACGATAGTCCTATACCACGACAAAATAAGGACATGTTGTTACAACAAACTTTTCTACAGTTGAACCTCCGGTGTAAAGAAATTGGAGGACTATTCAACTGCATTTTACAGGTGAGAATGTGTGTGTGAGTGTGTTCCTGTTGGTGTGACCTCATGGGCTTTGTTGGCATGTATGTGAAAGAGTGTTCAATTTTACACTTGAGGTCTCCAGCAGCTGAGGAGTGCAGAGCAGGCAGTAGGTGCTCAACCCTCCTTTTAACCCGCTACCTTTCTCTCCACACACACACACATATACACACTCGACAGTTGAGCGCTGCAGTTATCAACACCTTAACCCTCCTCATCTACAAGTCCCTCTGGAAAGAAGAGCTTCACATTATAGGAATGGATGAACGTCCTGTGTGCGCGTGCGAGTGTGCGCGAGAGAAAGAGAGAGCAAGCCACTAGGTCACAGTCAAAGCCATATTTTAGGTGATGACTTCATTAATATTCAAGCACCATACTATCCAGTTGCTGAGAAGGATAAGCAGAGAGACTCTCAAGATACTTGGAGTCCTCTTTCTCCACACACACACACAGCCTGAAGTGGAGCTCTCTGATAGGCTCCTAAGCACTTCTTCTACATTTATACTTCATGTTTCTTGACATTTATTAGATGCTATCCTCTAAGAGACATGACAAAACTGCCAAATGTTCCCTGTCTTAGAGATCATTTTGGTCCATTTGGTTGTTTTCGGCCACACCCAAGTTTGAATGTCTGAGTGAATCTGAATAAACTACAAATGCAAAAAAAACAAAAAAAAACAAAACAAACATAATATATTGTTTGTTATGCAAATTAAAGCGAGCACGTTCCAGCAGTAAACAATATGAAATATGACTGATGGGGCGTCTTGGCATATATGGGCTGCAGTGTGTGTGGAAAAGGTATGCGGATGCTGGAGTGGGTGACCATGTAAGCAGTAGAGGTCACTGTGACAACATAAGACAGAGAGCACCAAGAGAACGAGCTGAGACCATACACTAAAACACACACACACACACACACAGACACAGAGGCAGTACAAAGACACAAACACACACACTGCCCTGCTACCTGTGGAGACTGCTGATTCTCTACAGTCCGTCAGATATGGAGCCCCAGCAGGAATCAATAACAACAGAAAAACATTTACACCTTTGTTTTTTCTCTCATTGCGGTGCAGGGGGACCCAGCCTATTTCAGAGAAACCAAACGGTGAGCCACACTCCTCACACAGCTCTTTATACACCGGAGAAAAATTACACTGAACTACTTTACGCTGTGAAATACATTTGTGGTCATGATTGGGATCTGCCCTGTCAATACGAGTTTTTATTAGCAGACGGGCTGGTTAAATTATTAATAATTTAAGAGCAATTAATCATAATTACTCAGTAAGCACAGCACCCTCTACTGGCTGTTCAGTTGTCTGCAAGTGACTCTATAAAAGACTGATGTACTCCTAACACATGTTCAGTCTTAGTTCAAAGATACTGGTCTGAAAATGAATCTGTGTAAATGCACAGTGTATGAGACACACACACACACACACACACACACACACAAATAAAATACTGTTTATTCTTAAAGAATGCACTAAAACCAGAATCTGTTTTGGAGACTTGGTGACACTGCATGCACTGATATAAAACACGCAATATGAGGATGATGTATGTGGTGTATTACAGATTTTACACCTCTTTTTAGCTCTCTCTCACATTCACACTCTTTCTCTCTTGCGACTGTTTTGTCGATAATGTAGAGAAGATGTTTAGTGTTTGTAAAAAGAGAGGCTCAGAAACACTGACACACTGTAACAAGCGCATCAAACAAATTAAACTAAATGTGATGAAGATTGGTCTTATTGGTTGACTGTTTCTTTAATTGTTTGCATCCTTGTATCTTCTATTTGTGGCAGCAAAGTGAAAATTGTTTTGTAAACACAGGGCCGCATCGGAATTGCAAATGATTACACACGCTTACACTGTACACACTATGGTTGACAACTTCCTGGATACCGACCGATGCGAAGCTCTGTCTGATACAGATCTCGATGCTGTGAGACCCATTCATTTACAGCTGAGAGAAAGCTGGAGTCTTATTTTCATCGTGTTTGACCTGACTACAGAGATGATCCGAGAGTGCATTTGCCAGTTAAAGAGTTAATAGGTCAGAAAACAAGGAATCAGCTGGGATCCAGAGGTGATGGCCACTCCAGCTGTCACAATCTACCGAGCCAGCGTGCAATTTGAGGCTTCGGATAGCAGCACAATGACCTGACCTGAGAAATCGTCCTTAAGCAGCAATAACAATAAATAAGATCATAATAAATAATATTTTCACATTTCCTCCATGTAACCTGAGCAATAAGCTGATAACTTAACATCAGTGTGTCTGTTGTTAGTTACGGTAGTCCTGAACTATCTTTGCTTCATGAAGAGACCCCCTCCCACACCCACCCCAGCTTCTGTAATGTACTAATCAGTGGTTGGACAATCATTAACAGGACCAACCAGCAGACAGCAGCCAGCCCCAGCATCTTCATCTAGACGGGTAGGGTGGGGGTGGATGGAATCACAGCAATGGAAAAACCATTAATGCACTAACCCCCACTTTATAACTAAATTAAATATTCATGCACAATCTACCCAAAACCCATTTGCCAACATTTCCTCCTTCTCAAAATTTACTTTTCATATTTGCTGATTGTTATCACTGAGGAAAGAGAGAGGGAGAGAGAGGGAGTAGATGGGCGGGAGAGGAGCCAGCAGGGGAGAGGGGACTAACTACAATCCCAGCCATCATTTTGTAGCTCATTTCATATTTATTTAAAGTCAATATGGCTAAATTACACTGCCACCACCCAAACGCGAGCACAGATTTCAGAATTGGATTGGAATATTACTAAAGTGAACCTCCATTAACAGTGAAATTTCATACTGTAAAGAGAATTCAATATTTATTGCATATTTAATTTGCCTTTAGATTTTCATCTACATGGAACATAGGCACTCATTACATTGACGTGCATGTGAAAATGCAGTTTTCCGATTCAAGCAATACTTTTACATACATTCATTCAGATATTGTGTAAATATGATAACTGGACATAAGTCAATATTCTCGATCCATCTAAAAAAAAAAAAACAACCTTGAGCATGATCTTTCTTTTCCGCATTTGACAAGTTTCAGTCCAAGCTGTTTGTCAGCTGTTTCTTATTTCTTTATAAACTCATCATCGTAGGCCAGTGAGGATTTTTCAGGTGATGTCGGGGCAAACTGAAAGTACAGGATGCACTTAGCTTACAGTGTGACAGAACGCTCTTGGGAGTCCAGACAAACTGTCTTGTAAAACTGCATAAAACGGAGAATCATTTCACAGCATTGTCTCCAAAACATCAATCCTCTGGATATGTTTGTTTATATCGATTCTCATCCACTTTTCAGACTTCAAGCTTCACAGCTGGATCGTTTTCTCACTGGCAGGCGGTGCGGGGATTCCATTCATCAGACTGTGGTCCAGCTTCCTCTTGATCACTGGATAAGCAGTGTTGGAATGACCACGGCCACAAAAACATTCTCATTTTGTGAGAAAAGGATTAAGTGACCTAAACGATCTTTTTAAAGTTAATGTTTTCAGTTTTGATTGCAAAGTCATGCTGACACTTGTGTAAAAACTAGTGCAGAATTGTAACAAGAAAAACTATGAATTGTGTTTTAAATGAGAGAATGAGCTCAGTATGATGGGTGAAAAGCACCAGTGACCATAAGAGTGAAGGGTTAAGCATGTAAATGCATTGTCTTTCCATTGTATCATCTCAGAAAGAGATCTCGGAGCACTAACTAACAATTGCTGCGTCTTGTGATCCAGGTTTCACTCTGCTCTCCCGATGAGGTCATATGCAGGAAATAGCATCTGCGACCAGCCCCAGTTCTGTCCCTATGGACCCATCTCACATAAACATCTGCCTATTTAATATCCAGGGTCAGACCAAGGCTCTAAAATGAGAGAACGTCTATCAACAGGCTGACTCATGTTCCCATCTTACGTCCTCCCCTGGTAGTATCATCCCATCTCTCCTGACTTACTTCGCAAAACACCCAACCACCTCATCTGACCACTGTGAGTCACCACTTTCACTCCGACGCACGCTCATGTGCATGGCACCAACACACACACAGTGCAGCTGATCTGTAACACACAACAGTTAAGAGGGGAACCTGAATTCCTGTATCTTCCGTGTGTATGTGTGTCTGTGTCTTACTAAGTGTTAGTCATCGTCCCTTGGTAATAAGAAGGAAGGTGAGATAAGAATGAGGTAACGTTAGGAGTTTTAAGGCGTGTGTGAGGGGTTGTCTTGGTTTTGGCTGTCAAGTACATGATGTCATTGTCATGAAGGTGTTCAACAGGAGTCCTTGAACCCTGACTCAAAGAATCGATTTTCGGGTATTCTAAGAAATAAGTAGATACGTTTGTGTAAGTGAAAGTGAAAACCCACTGTATGCCCACTACGCCACTCTTAGACCTGTTTTGTAAGAAATGGCAGAAATGTAACTTTAAGAATTGTGACTTGCATGACAGTGTCGGGTAATATCTGTTTAGATGGAGACAAGAGGTGAGAGAGGACAGGCGCAAGGAGGAGGGGAGAGTAAGGCTTTGTGCGTGACCAGAAAGCCTTGGTTAAAAATACAACAAAACAAATAAAAGATTCATTCCTTCAGAGAGTGCACAGCAGCCTCCTCTGGAGCCGAGGGAGAGGACAACCAGGGCCACCTGAACGGAGCACACACTGCTCCTCCTGCTGCATACCAGGGCTACACACTGTTCATCTGCAGGCATGCGAGCAGATACACATGTGGCCATACAGACACACGTCAACCTACACAGTGTTCTGACACGCGACTAGCAGCTAGCAACCGAGATAGACTTTTAAAATCTTGAATTCATTAAACATTTATGAAGACCAATTAAGAGGGCAGCTGAGTTGACTGTGACGACCCTCTCCTCCATCCTGCTGTCATAAAAGGTCTGTCAGGCTGTCTCTTCTCTCAGCCAGGCCCTCATTGGTCTACGCTGTTTGACCACGGTATGTCACTTGTCTCTTTTTAACTTGTTCTCTATCTTCAAGTAAGGACACTTGGGGACAAATTCATTCTCTTCAGGAGTATTTTTTTGTCTGCGCACCACAGTGAGGAGAGACGTAGCAGACAAAGCCATGCAGCGCGTACTCCAACTCAGGTGTCTGCATTCACTGTGTTATTCACTGTCTGCCACATGCCTGGTTAATAAACAACAGGGGGCAGGGTGATGTAGTGTGAGGTGTGTGTTTGATACGTGGAATGGAGAAGCATGCGATGGTGGGCTAAATGATTTTTTAATTTTTTTTCACAAATTGCATTTCTCCCTAATCCTGCCCCCCCTCTTCTTGCCAGGACCCTCCAAAAGATCTTCCCAGTTAACCGTCACAACATATTTAAGAGGTACTACAGACCAAAATTGGATGAAAAGTGCATGAAACCATCTGAAGAACTGTTACAAATGCAATTCCATTTGATCCAAATGCACCAGGGGAGATGTTCAGAAAAGAACTCAGCACATCAACTTACCATGTAAAACAGAGACAAATACACCCTGAGATCAACAAGAGGTCACCCAGCAACATTTAAAGCTTACAACCTTTGTGGTAATACTACAAAAACTATACTATAAACAAGACTATCACTATGTTTTATGACCACTCCCACCAAAAACTGCAAACGCTGCAACTGTATATCCATGTACACGTTGCATGGAATTGAATGCTGAACTTACAGCATATCTTTGTGTCGTCAGGCTCTCTGTTGATTCCAAGGCTTCATCTGAACTGGCAAAGAATTTATGGTAGTTTAGACAGAGGGAATCACTGAACGAGTCTATGGCTGAACACATGGGAAATCACTGTAAGTGAAACATACAAAGAGATAAACCCATGGTCATTTCTCCATTGGCATGTGAATGAGCCCTGCCTGATGGAGAGCCGGCGTGAAGACCTGGTACAGCCACAGAGAAAACAATAAATGACCTCTGACCAGGACAAACCTGCAGTGCTGCTCAGCTGTCACCGGGGCGTGGCTGTTCCTGGGGAACATGGTTTGATTAACGTCATAGACTCCAACCACATTAGTGGAGTGAGATTGATTTCTTTTTTAGTATCACAATTAGTTGATGATTACAATTTGTGTAATGAGTGATATAATTACACTCTAGATAATCAACAAGGTGGACTTTAGGTCACATATTTTTTTCCTGGTCTATTACTCCCTAAATTTAGAATCAGATACAATTCAACACAAGTCTTTATGAAAACAAATGTCAACATGTGACTGCGATGGCTATGATTAAGCTGCATCTACGACAACAGGCGTTAAGCACAAACTGAATGTGAATATGACTTTACACTTGTAGCGATAGTTTGCAATAAACTGCAAAGTATCAGGCATTTTACTGATTATGTTTTGTTTTTGTGGGGAAAATGTGAGCTGCTGCTGTTTTTGGTGGCTGGTAACCAGTAACACACAGTAACAACACAGAGTAACAACACACAGTAACAACACAGAGTAACAACACACAGTAACAACACACAGTAACGTTAGAGGTAACGCAGGAGGTGAAACCTTCCCGAAGGACTCGTTTGCACTGAATTAAGCTGAGCTGTACCCTCGTACCACAGGCCAATAAATCATTGATTGATTTCCTAACTGACTTAGCTCTACCCCGAGAGCTGATCAAACCAAACCAAGGCACCGCAACAAGGAAGAGACCAAAGACTTGACAGGCTGGCTGAATTACACCGCAGCCAATCTGAGTCTCTTGGATCAGGCGTACATAAATCGTTTCTCTTCTGTATGGATCTATGCAGACTGATCTGCTGCTTGCTTTAGGTGATAGAAAACGTCCTATATACTGAAACTGTGTTGAATTATTCTCAAAACTGAAATTCAGGCGCAAAGTCTTTGTTAAATCAATTTTTGGGTCGTAAATTAAAAAATAAATAGTTTTTATTGTTAACATAATAAAAAGAAGGGAAAAAAATAGGATTTGGGATTGTTTTTGTTTAATACAGATTAAATTACTTCACTGGACTTGCATGGACATACAGCCATTTAGAGAAAGACTTTGAAGACCTGAGCAGCGTGTTGTTACTGGTGAAAGATGAACTTGTATTTGAACATTGTTGAGGTTCTACAGCTTAATTTTGGTGGTTGGAGATTAATCTTTTAAAAAGATTATTTCTATTATTATAATAGGTACAGTAGAGAGATATACATGAAGGACAGGGCAGAAAGAAAGGATGACTTACAGCAAAGGGCACAAGTCAGAATCGAACCCACACCGCTGCGTTATGTGCTGTGCCAGGAGAGCCACATAGGCGCGATTAATTAACTCTGATGGGATTGACTCATTACTAAAGCCATATTTGGGCTTTCTGTGTTTCCTGGAGGACGTGTGAACGTCACAGGTACCTGACTCCTACGATGGAGATTATGCAGTGAGCCGAAATTGAAATCACACAGGAAGAATTCTATGCATGTATTGAGGTTGATGTCTATCTACTTTATTCATTTTACCACCAGAACATCTAAGCAGCAATGCAAGGAACAGTTGATCGATTAAATGATCGAACACTGATCATGGATCTCTTGGAGACTATCTTGGAGAGTGGGCTACACGTTGCATGATACGGGTATAAGACCACCAGCTGAATCTGCTGGTGTCATCCTCATGGTCAATTTCATCACCTTAAACCGTCTGTCCCTTCGAAGTGCTTTCATTTCTTTCTGACTGTGAATCTGGTCTGAAAGCCAAATTTCTATTGTGCCAAATGTAAAAATGACACATTTAACAGAAAAAAGATCACTAACAATTTCTATTATTACTACTATTACCTCATGTCTCCACATAAGAGTTATCACAAGATTATTATAATAAGAGTTTTATCTTAACACACTCAGCAAAACCTATACTATGTATATTTCATCAATCCTGCATCAACACCCAACAAGTATTCTTTCAGTTTAGGAAGTAGTGAGGTAATTCAAAATGCAAGGTTTAGGAAATCCAGAGACTGGAAGCAAGAACAAGAACGTCTGTGGAAGGACAGGAGGATAGAAGGACAGGAGGATAGAAGGATAGGAGGATAGGAGGATGGGAGGATGGAAGGATAGGAGGATAGGAGGACAGGAGGATAGAAGGATAGGAGGATAGAAGGACAGGAGGATGGAAGGATAGCAGGATAGGAGTCTTTCAGCCATCAACTTATCTGGAATGAAGGTGACATATAAAGGTCAAGGAGTGAATGGTGTTTATTTTAAGTCTTTTCTTTTTCAATTTCTGCTTGATTATGATGGGAACAGTAGAGAGAAAGACAGGAAAGAGTGCGAGGGGATGGAATTGACTTACAAATACTGATCCAATCTGTGTTCATTGTTGCAACTGCAAGAATAAATTTCAGCAGACTGACATATATTGGTAAGAGACGGCAAAAAGATGTGAGGCCATTTGAGAATCTCCTTTCACAGAACAAACTTTTACAGCTCTGCCACTGACACCAAACTGCATCAAAACAACAGTAAACTTGAATATTGACTTGTCGATCTCCCCATCTTTGGAGCATTCCTACTGGAGTATCAATAGACAAGGCGTGAGGTTGAAAAGTTCACCCATCTCTCCTCAGGGCCTAATTGGAGCTGAAGGTCAGGAGACGTGTACATTCCTATTGGTTTATTTCCTTTATAGATCGAACTAGAGTGTACCCCCCCTCTCTCCGGCTCTCTGTATAAATCACGGAACAATTCTCTTCTCTTGTGTCTTGCTGCCTTTTTCCATTTCAAAACCTGCTATTTTTGTTTGTATGTTATCGCCCAAACAAATTCAAATGTCTGTTATCTTCAAGTAAGCAGACAGCGAGAGACATATTAGAAAAATAAAGAAACTAAATAATGTGTGACTAAACTCTTTTCTCCAGCTCAACTTTTAGCAGAGTTCAATCAGGTATGAGAATGGAGTGCTGAGTTGTTCTTTAAAGCCGGAGCCGACTGGACTTGTGTGTTGCCGGTAATTAAACGGGACAATAATTAGCTGCTGGTGGAGGAAAGGAGGAGAGGGGAGATACACACACATGCAGGCAAACATAATCACAAAAATAAATGCTCCCATAGAATGAAACGTTGTTAAGACAATCAACACCTTTTCCAGATGCTGACATTTGGACAAGATGGATGCACTGGTTGGACACTGGAGTTTAAGAACTGGGGGAACAAAGGGAGATTTAAGATATCGGATGACATATTTTAAAAAGGAAGACTCATTCAAGGAGGACAAACCCCAGAATAGAATCTGTCTTTAAAAGCCATTGAAGTGTTAAGTATTGAGTGCTTGGGTTGCTGCCATGGGAGGCATCAACCAGCTTTTGGCCACGGCTCCAAACAGCTGCTTTTACAAAACAGCTTTTTAAGAGAAACCATTCTGACTCCATGTCCCCCACCTCTCCCACATGGAGGAGTGGCTCTTCTGGAGACAGGTGCCTCCACCAGTCCTTCACTGACACACAAGTCCAATAACAACCCACCACTTTGATTCAGATCAGGGATGCCGTTCCTCCCATTCATACCCCTCCAGATTCCCTCATTGTTGCCTCAGTGAGTGGAGTGTTGTCCACATCTCTCCACTCCAAACTTCTCCGAGACGACCGAATACTCTGAACTATAGTGTTTGGTGCATACACACAGACAACAGTCGGAGTTTCCCACTCTGCAACTCGTAGTCGCACTGAGGCAAACCTCTCATCCAGTGGGGACAAACTCCAATTGTGAGGCTGCCAGCGAGGGACTTGTGAGGATAAAAATAATGAGGATAAGCACCACAAGGGCTAAAGCTAGCACACACGCAATTAATAACAGTACACCATTACTTTACAAATTCAAAATCAGCCAATCAGAACATAACAAGCAAACCTACATCTTAGAGACCATTCTACACCAATAAGAGGACAGGACTGGAGACCTAAAGAAAAAACAAGAAGGTCTGAGGGTCCACTGTGATCTTTGCCCTCCATCCAACGCTCACATTACATTCCAGCCCAGCCCAGGGTATCATTTAATTTTATCTGTTGTCTTTTTAGGTTTTCAATCTTGCTGGATCTAAAAACATTTTACGCTAAATGTCAAAATGTTTTTTATTATCAGTAAAAATGAATACAAACAGCGCTACAAATCACCCAATCATAACAAATGAATTAAGTGTTAAATTGTGTGGTATTTGTGTGACTTTGGATAAATGTCATAATTTGTGTAAATTATGTCCTGTGGTTTCACTGTGAGAAATTAAATCAAAGATTAAGGAAACTCTTCCCCATTTCAAATTTAAAAAGTGTGTGTATGTGTGTGTGTGTGTTTGTGTGTTGGTTGGAGGGGCTGCATCACATGGGGTCTAGTAACGTGTCCAGCTATGCCAAGTAGCCCAGATGTGCTTTCTTCAAACCCACTGTCTTGATGGGGGATCCTGAAGCAATTACATGCAAGATGAGACGTGGAGTCTCCCCAGCAAGTTCTGGGTCTGCACTAGGCTCTCTCAGCACATTGGATGGGCTCAGGAGACATCAACAAGAAGGTGTCATCCTGATCAGGTGCCCAAACCACCACTAAACGAGCAGCACATGGGGTCAGACCACCCTCTAAACATCTGGGCTTCTCAACCCGCCACTTAGAATGAATCTAATTGAGAATCTAACCACAACAAAAGAACAAATGTCAATGTTTATTATACAAATAGTTGTCTGTTTGCTCTGCATGCGTGATACTCTCCGTGGTACACCATGCCTCAGCCCCGCCCATCCCCCCATCCTCGTCACCACAGCTCACCCGTACCATTCAGGACTCTGCACTGCCCTGGCACCTCAGCCAAGGTCTCTCCTCCTTTTGCTCGCTCTCGCTCTCTTCAGATAAAACAAACAAGAAAACAATCATTTGACGCATCTGTAATCACCTTAGCCACATCCACTGGAGCTGCGGGCTTTTAATTTGCCGCGCTTTTAATTTGTTTTCACAGCGGTTTCAAACAAATTGAATTTGTTAATTAAAGCAGCAAAATGAAATGCTGAACATTATTGACGAGATGCTAATTGTGTTAGTGTGGAAATTGGAAGTGGGGGCAAAGTGGAGTGGGTGGGGGCTAACGAGAGGGTTTGGGGGTATCAATAGACGGGACAAATCAGATTACAGAACAGTGCAAGAACGGCTTCATGCCAAATGGCCCTATGATAACTGCTATACAGTGTGTGTCTGTGTGTGTCTTAAAGTCTTCACAACTCGACTGCATCTGTGTATCCTATTGATAACGAGCTGTACATCCTCATGGTTTGTCCTCAACACAAATTTTCACTAACACCAAATGTGCTGTAACATAAATTCAACAGCTGGCCAGAAGCAGACGACCATGACCGACTTCATTCATTCAAAATGTAACATTTAGCCATAATCTCCTTAGGTTTAATGTAAGATGGATTATTGGTGGTATGACAATTTCAAATTATCAGTTTGTTTATCTAAATTATATGGGATCTTAATGTTTTGTGTCATTAAGATCCTTACTTTTTAAATATTTCTAAATCTAAGCTCTGAATCTTTCAACAAGCTTATGATACAGGCGCAGAATTGTGGCAAAATTACAGCACTTTTGAAGTTTTGCACAAGAACATTGGCTCAGTGTCCCACGATCTATAAATAATGCTGGTGGCTAAACAATGTATTGTTTTGCTACATGAGAAATGCTGCACCATGCCAGCTTCTTACTGAGAAAAAGCTGATGTTTTTATTTGTGAAACACCGTCCCAAAGCACAAACGCAGGGACCCAAAAATGTAAATATAAAACTCTGAAAAAGTTTTCCATGGGCTGATCTTCTTTACAATTCATTTACATTCCAGAAAATATTGAAATCCTGTTTGTGCATTACGGGGAAATTAACATGTAGTACAACAGATTCAGTTTCTGTTTGTGTGGAGCGGCTTTAATGTTTGTTTGCTAAACAAATAACAAACAAATTTGCATGGGATCAAGAATTGCATCAGATTTGTTTGCTACAAACTCAGAGCTCTTATTTGCTGTGACCTCTGGCCTTGGTGCTGCTGATGTTACTCCATCCTCCAAGAGGATTTCCCAGTCTCTGTCCATGGTGCTGATGTGGCTTGGCTCAGAAGGTGGACTGAGGCAGATCTGTTAGATTACGTGTTAGCCGCTCACTAGTTTTCATGTCTACATGGTGTGTGTTCCTTTGTGAGGCAGAACGCCATTCCATTCCATTTAGCTTGGCGAGGTCAGTTTGAGTTGAGCTGCTTTTTGTTTAGTGAACATTACATTTTCCCTTCAGTGACTCATTTTTATATTTGCATTTTGTCATTCCGCCATATCAAGTCACGTCAAGTCAAATCACATCACATCTAGTGTATTTGAATAGCCCAACATCACATCCAATATCTCAAAACGCCTTACAGGCGCCACACAAAAACCAACCTCAACCCAGCCCAACGTTCTCTGGGTAGACGAGGAAAAACACACGAGGGAAAAAAAGAGGAAACCTTGAGAGAGACAAATCGGACAGAGATGATTCTCGATGGATGAGTCCTGGTTCAGGAAGAGGAACTCAAGTGATGTGGTCAAATTGAATAACAGAGAGAGAGAAACGATGGTGAGAAACAGACAGAGGGAGTGAGAGAGATAAAGAGTAAATAATACAAATTTAAGCAAAGATAACGACATAAATCAAAACAACCAAAAAAAATGAGCCTCTCATTCATCCATTACCTGAAATGGCTAAAAAAACAAAACTCAAAAAAACCCCAAATGAATGTGGAGACCTAAGTGACCAGGAAAAGACTAAAAAAAAAGTGATTATAAAATAACCTTGATAAAGTAAATACAAGTATCCTTCAATATTTTTCCATTATTGTATGCAACCAGAAAAAATAAAATCAAGATATAAAAATCACAGACAATGGTCTTTTACCTTTCAAAGAGAAACTTTTGTGTAATTTGTGGAAGTTACTCATCTTCCCTCCACGGGTTTCCACAAGTTTCTAAAAATGGAATGAACTCTTGTGTAATTACAATTTTATTCCTGACTTTATGTTGTGCTTACTTATGAGTAGTAAATATTACATTTATGATTCTATGCGTGATAACCATGCCATCAATCATTGTACTGACCCTGTTCGGAATTCAAAATTTGTGCTTTTGTGTAATGCTGTGTGTGTGTGTGCGCATACATTTCCTTTTACCCACACCTAAACCAGGGTGATTGGCTTTCCATGAGCAGAGAAAGCTGTAAACCCTTCGTCCCTCACCTCCTGCTTAGGAGTCCAGTATTAAACATCATTCTTTAACCAGCTCATTAACCCCTCAGAGCTCTGCTGAGCTCTCCTGCACTAAGATCCCTGGCTCTCCCTTTGGGCACGTTTGCCCAACACACTGCTAATGAGGAGAGTTTTCTCATTTGCCTTGGGATCCACACAAATGAAGGACAGAGGTGTCGGGATGCGAAGAAGAGAGGAGTGGAAGGAGAAAGGGGGAGAGAGACAGCAATTAGAGGTGAAAGAGTGAGATGAAGCTGCATGAGGGAGACGGGCGGCTAGATGAGGAGCAAATCTTTCAAAATATATTTAAGAATAAAGGAAATTTTTGAAGGAAGGGACAGTGATTGAGAGAGTCGTAGAGAGAGGGAGAGCAGGTAAGACACTGAGTAGTGGTTGAATTAGAGAGGTGATTATAGCACTAATTACAGACTGAGCCGCTTCAGTGAGAAGGGCCCAGCCTACACCCAAAAATGCTTATGGCCCCATCATCTAGACCTCACAAACGCACACATACACACATAAGGTGTGGTGTAAATTCAAAGAAAGGAGCGAACACAGAATTGCATCCTCAGAACGTTTCATTATCTAAACAAAAGCTAGGTGTGAGGGTTTTGGGGGGGATTTTTTTGTCATAAAAATCAAAGCTGTTTAATCATTTTGTCAGCATGGACAAAGTGCACACAGATAAGATTCTTTAATGTTTGAATCTCAGCAACATCCTGATGAGAATTCATGCTGCATTTCCATTGGTTGGATATAAACATGGGTAATGGTAAAATTGTGGAATTTTGGTCCTAATCTACTGAGTCATCATTTTCTCATAGGGTATTTTTGGTTGCAAGAGCACTACATTGATGGACATAGTGTAATCTAGAACCCCCTCCCCCCTTTTGGATTTAGAACAGAATAGTTCATCCTAATTCTCTCAGTGCAATGAGCTGTTTTCTGTGATGGGCTCTCTCTTCCCCTGGCCTATCAGCGTCACATGAAGAGAATGACATATGACAACATCTTCTTCATCATGTTTGGATCTCTCAGGTAGACGTAGAGTGCCAGAAAACACTGCCCTGCTCTGCTCTGCATGTCGCCTCCGCACGCCAAACTCAGACTATCCACTTGTTGAAGGTGAGAAAAAAACCGCATTCTAACAATTATACACACAACTTTCAATGCATTTTTGAAGGTAGAAGGTTTTTCACATCTGGCCACTAACGCAGTAAAGCATTTGCCGAATTCATCGGCCACACCCACCGACCGTGGCTCTGTCCTTGACCACCGTGACACATTATACAATATTTCTACAAGATCTCTATCCCTACAAATTCTACCTTATAATACACCATTTGGAGAGGGACAATTTCAGTGCTATTCATGTCCCCTATTATCAAATGTCCTCATACAGGAGAGTGCACTCAGCATCACGGATCAACCTGAAAGGGATCGAATTGTTGGGTACCACTGTGTTTTATACTGCTGGTAAATATATCTATCTTGTTCACAACAATTTGCGGCTCCGTGTTTTGTAATCATAAAAGGGATAAGTTTGGGGGAGATCCGAGAGGTGTTCTTTTGAGAGTGCCGATTATAACAGGCACCATCTGTGTGGAGCACACAGCTGCCTGCCTCATCAGAATACATAATATTCCAATGGAGGGGCTCTAAGTACCTGGCAAACCCAAGTAGATAGATAACAAAGAGCCTATTAAATAACGGACAAAGTGGCTGGTGACGAG
>OMNV01004276.1:24106-56910 GCA_900303265.1 Brotula barbata
CCCCTTTTTCCACAGGCTTGACCACATTCATGTTGTTCTCTATCCTGTAACACTTATTTTCCCTTGCTTGCCCTAAGAGTCCAATGGAAGGCATCTAGGCAATCAAACAAATAAATAAACTTCTTCTACTTTCTATGGCTCCATAAGATTGAGTGCAAAGTAAAAGTTCGCATATAGTTATGTTTTTGCAATACATTGAAATTTACATCATTTTGGTGCGGTGTTATCTAATGCAGACCGTACAAATTGCCAATCTACCCTAATACACCATATTTGTTTGAAATGCTTTCCCATGAAGTCGAAAATTCTGCACATATTTTCAGCCAGGACTGAATGGAAGCTGTGTGACTATCAGACTCTTGTCTGATCGCTATAAGAATTAAACATTTTCAATATACATACAACCTAGTTACATTTAAGAGATAACTTTGATCTAAATGTACCTAAAATTGCTTCAGTCTAGATTTAATCACATTTTCAATAAAATGGAAATCATGTGCATCTCCAACAAAATAAAATAGGAAGAAAACCCAACAGGTTCAAACAATAAACACACAACAGCTCAGAAAATACATTTTAAAGATGGATTATTTTACTGGAGTTTTACAGGACAGTAAAAGTGCAAGAAAAGAGGATGTGCATTACTTGTGTGTGTAAATAACTGAGGCCGTCTGATCCCTGAATTCAAATATGAGATCCATGTTAATAATAGATGGAAACTAAGTGAAACATAGATTGATATACATACACTGTTTGCCCCCAAATACGTACACCTTAATTACACATCAATCCCAAAATTGTTGTGTTCACTTTCTCCGTCCTTTTTTCCAGCTCATTACTCCTTAACAATTATATTTTGGTAGAAAGTCGCTCTGTTGCAGCCTGCTGCTGGGTAAAATGAAAACAGTCAGCGTGGAGGCAAGACGATGGATCACAGTGTCAACGCCAAAGTTATCATCACCTTGTTTGATTTATATTTCTTCGCCGCTGCTTTGTTCAATGCGCATGAAAAACAAACACCCACACCTGCATGCAGAGAAAGTCTCGTGGAATGACCGCACTGCCCGCATCGGTGTTAGGGGGCTCACTGAATAGCCATCACTCTGACAGAGAGCGTTCATTGAGGCTGTAAAATTAAACAGCCAATTTCACCTGGTAATTGGATAGTGAAATATTCTTGGTCAAACTCCCTGCTGGGAGACGCGGAGACAAAATGCAGTAAAAAGATTAAAAACAAAGGTCAGATCCACACTTAAGTGTCACCATGGTGTAAAACAGCCAACGCCACATTAGGTGTACGCTCTCTTTAAGATCTATATTCACACTATATTCTTCGCTATGTCTTCAGAGCCACCACTCCTGTGAAACACCTGCAGCTATTTCAAAAATAATTTGAACCGAAGTATTCACACGTGCTAAATGTTACATTTCTCAGGGTCAGACATTAAGAATTCTTTCAGTTGGTCTCTCCCAGGCTGAAAACGCGGAGGCTTTAATTGCAATAAAAAGGCTCTAATTAGCAGTTTGGAGTTTCTGTGATGTTTTTCACCCTGCACACTTATTAGTGCAAAGATAGCATTTACAATGCAGCATAGTATTTGTTAATTACCAACGTTGGAGAGGGAATCGGGAGGCTATACACCAGCAGATGGCAATACCTCAAGGGGAAGGCTTCCTCTCTCTGAACGTACTGTGTTTGCTCAGTGCGCTGCAAAAAAGCCACCCTTGGGTGGTGTAAACCCTGTGCTGAGGAGTGAGAGGATCAAACACTCAGCTGAGCTGTGATGATGGGCCTGGTGATGCACGCTGCAGTCTCCAAGCACTGACCGCAGAGGGCTTCCTGCATCAATCCCATCCCTCCCCCAGTTCAGCCTGCGTTTCCTGATCCAGTCCCACTTTCCCTCACCAGTAACCTCAGGCTCTACCCTTTGAACTCAGCTTTGAACTACTTCATGTAGGTTTAAGTGTGTTGGGTAGCTGTAATTAAATTAGTGGTAGTGGTAGATGCAATTCAACAAATTTGAAAAATGACTTTACTTGGGTTTCAGAAAACATGGTGGGCATACAGAATATTAGCAGCAGCAGCAAATAATGAGCATCATGGGGAAGCACCAGCCAATAGCGATGAAGGTGGTTCAATGTGTGCATCAGCAGTCTAGTCAGCAAGCACGCCAAGCAGTCAGTGTCACAGACGAGACAAGGCCATAATCAGATTCAGGTTTTTACACAGCATCATGCCTTTACCTTTGACAGGGTGATTGATGTATATGTAAATGTGTTTTGAGTAGGGTTGTGAGCTGCTAGTTAAAGCAGACATTTAGGGCTGCCCTGTCAAATGAGATGGAGAGAGAGAGAGAGGCGGAGAGAGAGGGAGAGGTGGAGAGAGAGAGAGAGGTGGAGAGAGAGAGAGAGAGGGAGCAGAGGAAGCAATCTAAAACAAAGACTAATATTGATCCTTGAATGAAAGAGGCTGGAAACTCGAGGGGCCCAAGGTCGCACATTAGGTTCCTCTCCTGCATCACTATGAATTCATAGGGTGGCAGTCTGACGGCTCCACCATGTAATGTTATGAATAGGCTCTATCTGACACTGAGCAAACAAGACAAGGTTGCCACTTTGTTGTCTTTTGTCACTCCTGTTCCTCCCTTCCTTCTTGTCAATCGATAGATAAAAACACTGGGGCCATATTTAATAAGCATTTGAGGCCGACTGCACCCTTTCCAATTTACATATTCAATGTTGGTCAATAACCCACAAAATTGAAGAATTGTGGAAGCACATATGCGATGTCCCTTGCAGTGATTCACAGTGGGCTTGGTGTTTGGTATTTTAGCCCCTAAATATGAAATTCATCTCAACTGACAATCAATGTGTGTGTACACGGATCTGTGTCCGTGTACCATCATTATGTGTTGTGTCGTGAGGTTGAGTGTTCATGGACATGTGATTCCTTCCCTCTTTCCCTCAACGACCGTCATATGGGTACTAAACTTTTACAACTTACTGGAAATAATGGAACAGGAACTCCAAATCTGCCCACCTGTTTCCACAGCAACCAAGGAAGAGGGAGGGGAAATCAAGGGAGAAGGCGAGAAGCGTCCTTTCAATCAATCATTCACACGTCCGCTGCTATTTGAATCCATCAGTCACGGGACTCCAGCCTTTCCCTAGGAACTTAGCATGCAGACACCAGGCTGTGTAACTGGCACTGGTAATCTGTCTACATATCGTCAATCTATTATCCTAAGCAGTGGGGTGAATACATCCATTTTCTATTGTTCATGATTGACAGTTCGAATGAGGTGGAGTCAAATGATGACAGTAAGGTGAGGTGTTTTAAGGTGTTCTCTGACAAAAGATTGATTCATACCACAGACAACTTTTGAAGTAGAAAGATATGGGGAACTCATACAGTGATTTGATTGGATTAGATAGGAGGAAACTACATTGGGCAACAAGTTGGAACAGAATACAGCACAAAAAGCAGACTGTATTAAACATTTTTTTTCCCAGTTTCCATTACAACACACACACGCATGTCATATCTGCATCGGGGAAGAAAAGGAATTTTTAAAAGTCTTTTTACTTTCTCAAGTATTCTCTCTCTATCATGGCTGTGTATTTGCATGTCTGCCTGCTACTGCGCGTACAAATTAAGCTGACATAACTCATTAAAGTACACAGAGGAATCTTTCATTAGAGCGATAGGACCTTTCAAATTCAGTCTTCCATGAAAAAATGAAGACGCAAACTTGAAAAGAGGAAGCGCGCATACGTGACATGTCTCAAAGTACGAGGCAAACAAACGGAAAATTAAGACATTTTTCTCGGAGATTGCTGCTGGTTTTCTTCCTTCCTTGCCGTCAATAGGAGCTCCTGCATGGAAATGGAGAAGTAGATCGATGGGAAACGGAATACTCATTTCCCGCAAAATGTTGCCACAACCCTCAAAGAATGAGACACTGAGACAACGAGCTGATGAGGTGCTGGAGGGAGAGAGAGAGGAAAGTAAAACAGAAAAAAAAGAGACCCCACTTAAAAGTATTCCAACCTCCTACGTGCCCCCCTATGCCCTGTGGGGACCCTGCACCCTCTTCTGCTGCAACTCTGATGAAAAGCAGGCCGCAATCCCTTTCAATTTGGCCGCTGTGCCCCAGTCCTGTTAAAGGCAATCGACTGGCTGAACACAGGCACTATATCACAATATGCAGGTGCAGACGGGCTAGGCTGAAGAGAGCGCAGAGACATGGCGCCTTAGGAGACAGAAAGGGACTCTGGCATCCATCTCTCTCACACTTAAGCTGACGCTCAAGCATGGGGGAAACACACTCACTCACTCACTCACACTCAAACACACACACACACACACACAGAAACGCAGGCCAAACAGCAATAGGAGGGCAAGAAAATGAGAGGTGAGGGAGAATAGAATAGTGGTGGAAAAATGAGTCCCGTCACTTCCTTCATTTTTTCCTCCTCACTCGAAGTAAAAAAAAAAAAGAAAAGAGACAGACTGAGACTGAGAGAGTGCAGAAATCGAAGCCTGGAGTGAGAGCAGGGTGAGCGTTTGTGGTGAGGAAATATATGTGTAGGCATGGGGAGGCCAGTGGCTTCGCTGGAGCTGTTTGTTATCGGGGTCTCCAGGCCCCCCTAGGCGTGCCAAGCTGCTGGCCAGAGTAAGAAAGGCTGAGCCTGTGGGAGGGTGAGGAGTCAGGGCCCTTAGCCTGAGGACGGGTGAGAAGCCAATAGACTGGAGAGGATCAGGTGAGGACCGGCTAGGACTGAAGAGGGTGAAAAATACCGGATCAAAGGACTAATTACAGTTTAACAATATTCTGTTCCATTTACTGCCTATATTGTTGTTACAACTCTCACAGCATGTGGATTTAAGCTTTTCAGAGCACAGGAGGAGAATGGTTGACTGAAGTTAAGGATACAGCACAGACTCTTTGGCTCACAGGACCATGATGCATTCATACCCTGCCATCCACTTTAGGTCTGTGATAAGAGAACACTGAGAAAATGGTTACTGAGAGCTCCCAGTGAAGTCTTGGGTCAAGGATTTGATGTTGTGTACAGTCTGACCTGCTTCATAGAGAATTCCTCTCACACATGATTGTTGCGTGGGTGAGGTTTATAACTGTAGGGGTGGATAAAACTGAGCAAATCTCTAATCGTACCACTTAACCATGACCCGTCTGTCAGCTCTGGCTTTCAATTCCAGCTTATCACTAAACACACTGGCGTGAATCAGTCCTCTGCATATCAAGGACTATCAAGAATCCAGTTAAAGAAGTAATGAACACCAACACACAGAAGCAGACAGAGCACAGGCAATATCAGAATTTTAAAAAAATGTTTGAAAAAAATAAATAAATATGAAAAACATATTTGGAGATGATACACAATAGGGCTCATATTTTCATCATGCGTCAGGTCTTGATTGAACAGAAATGTGACGCAATGTTTTTCATATTCCCACTCCTCTGCCATTGCTACAGAATGACTGTGTATGAGGCAAAATCTATCTTTCTCTGAGAAACATTTCATTTTCATCTTCCCATCTCAGCAAGAAAATTTGAAAAATAGATTATTATTGGCATTGTCAAAATAGGATTATGATTTAATTTTATATTTCACATCTCTCAGCTCACACACCAGTAAATACTGTAAATACATGCAACAGAGTATTCTCGTATTCCTACATTCAACATTCACGTCCACTTGAATGTCCTCCGATACTACAATGCATAAACCAATCGCCCAAACATAGTGCAGAAATAACACGTGCACAAAAAACCCCACACATAAACATACACAAACACACCTGATGTGATCACACCAAACTCCATCCCTTTTTGTAACTTTTGACAAGTTCTCTAACACATCCTGCAGTTGTATTCAGACGTGTTAGAAGGGAGTGCTGGAGAGCAGTCATGTAGAAAGAGAATGCTGTTACTGGAGTTATTAACAGGCTCCTGTGTTTCTCTCCTCTCAGCTGAGCTATTCAGAGCATAGCGTCCTCATCTGCCACAAATACATGCCGACAGACAGACGTGGCAGACGGACACACCGTGCAGCCTCTCTATGCTCAGCGTAGTAAAATGTTTTTTTCCCATTTACAACAAATTAAGTTTCCCTCAAAGTGAATTTCAAGCTTGGCTGCCTTTGGAGGGCGAGCAACTCTGTTTTCATTAATTTTCATTCTTTTCCCCCTGAACAAATGATCTACTGTACAGCCTGCTCTGCTCTACTCTGCTGTTTTTTTCCCCTCCTCTTGTTTTCTCCTCCTTTGTCTTCTTACTCATGCTTCCTGGCAAATTTTGGCTAGGCAATAGGAAGCAATTACACTGTCAGAAAGGTGTATTCTGATTTATTAAAAGCCTTGAACGCTATCTGTTTTGTTCCCCCTTTGCGTCTCCCTGGAGAACTGAGACCTGACACCCAAATGAGACCGAGTAAGTGCTCACTGCTCAGTGCTCCATCCTAGAAGTCATCTAGGAAGCAGGCAGAGTAAATATCCAGTGGCAGAGGAGGACAGATAGACGGCTGTAACACAGCAGCGAGGATGGGAATAGATCTGCCTCGAAAGGCTGAGCAACAAAACAAGAGGGAGAAAAAGACAAATAGATGGAGAAAGACAGAAAGTACAGCTGCTGAATGTTGCAGAGACTCAATTTGAGATGACATTCTTCTTTTATTTCATAAGTCAAGTCCTTTTCACAGTATTGTGAGCCCACAGACGCCATTTCAGAGAACTTTTTATTCGCTTAATACGAAATACAGACAGACAGGAGAGATGAGGGAAGAAGAGAGACAGATAGAGAGACAAAGAACCGGAGGGAGACAAAGCAGTAAACCATTAAGGTGTGAATAACTTTCAATTTCAAAAGTAAATATTATCTCTGTCTGAGCAGCACAGAATCTGCATGCTTTTGTGCCAACATTATAATAAGGATCAACAATGGGTCAGCGCTGCATTAACACTGCACCATCAAGTTCACCTGGACGACTTTAACCTCTTTATTTCCTCGCCCACTCTTTCCCACAGTTGACCTAAACTGTACAAAACAGCAAAGTGCAGCTCATGACAGACACGATGTGAACTGCCTCCCCTCACAGTGGGCTACGCATTAAAAGCCATGCCTAAACTACTCCCCACAACCTCCCAATCCTCACCGCCTCTTCCTCATTACTGCCTTCTTGATCGCCAGATAGATGAGAGACGCGCAGGGGTGTGGATGCGTAATAAAGCACAGAGTATCCTGGGGGAACCATTGGTTGGAGATAAGAGGCCATACAGCAACATAACGTAAGGACATAGATCATAAACCTGCTTATCTTCTGCTCCTTCTGGACCAACCTCCTTAGTCTGCTGTCTGCTGGGGCCAAAGGACAGTCACTGCTCAGCTGGCGTCTCAGTTCACAGCGCCAGACTACACATACTGCTGAGTCGGAATGGAAACTGTGGGAGGGAGTAAGGGTCGCTGGCTAATGAAGTGAAAGAGAAAGCTGCATGATTTGTTGCCAAGAAACAGCAATGATATGATGATGATGACGACCTTTCCGTCTTGGAGGAAATTTGTGAGTGTTCTGATTTTGAGGTGCCGCTAGGCTGTGATTAACATATTTTTAGGCGGTACGTGTCTTGTTCTTTTACCCAGTTACCCTGTTAGCTGCTGTTGAGGCTACGAGAAAAACCACAGGCCAGAGAATATTTACAAAGTTAAAAACAACGATGGCAAAAGGACCGGTTAACTTAACGACAAATAGGAAACAAATAGAAGTTTAAACTAGTGAGGAGGAATCCAAGAGGGGTTCAATCGAGGGCAACTGGACTTAAAAGAAGATAATTGAGGATTTGATGCTCCGGCCACAGTTAATGCATTCCTGAAGAGTCTGCCACTGAGGGAAAAAGCAGCTTCCTTATGATGGAAGTGACAGCCGGTCTGACTAGTTAAGTGTCTTAAACGAGTAAACTACATAATAAACACAAAATCTATGTTTGTGAATGTTAAGGCTCAGCCCCGTCAATGAATAGTTTTAGGCAACGTTCCATGCTAAACTGGATAAATTTTAAGTTTTGCCAGAGTAGATGAATCTAAAAACTTGTAGTCTAGATGTGGAAACACTGATGTGTGATTGTCTTGGTCCCATTGTATGATGCTGGATTTGACCAAAACGAACAACCTGGAGGGTGATGTGGTACAAATGTCTATATATTGTATGTATTGTTTCATAGCATTGTCGGAGTTGAAAATCACTTTCTGTGATATATAATCTCCGGTGGAGGGACAACTGCCCTAAAAATCTTACAGGAAAAGGCAATTTTGTATTTGTCCTGGAATAAACTACAGTATGAAATAAGGCAAACCTGTTCCCCTCCTGCCTCAGGTTTTCTGCCTGTGCCTATTAAAGAAATGCAAGCATTTTTCTGTGGACAGTCAACTTTTCTTAAATATTGTGAAAATGCTGCAATGTGTGGATGGAAAACATTTTGATGCTAAAACAGAGTTTATAAATGTATCCAGCACAGTGTGGACTTTCTACATCACATGAACCTGAACCTGACAATGTGGAATTTCCATTCACTGCTGAAATGCAAAGTGGATGTTAATAAGCGGGCGGTTGAACTGTTCATGTCACCTCATTCCCATGATAAAGTGATGATTGGCTATTCAGGTGTTGCCCATTCAAGGAGGGAGTTTGTAGTTGGAGGGCTCTCTTCATTATGAACCAATCACAGAGTCGTTCACACAATGGCTCCAGTGTCAAAAACTCAGCCCTCAACACGCGCCAGAGTCATGGGCCATTAATTAGTCAGAGTAACTAAAACGGACACTTTGGAACAATGGATTACAGAAAAATAATGGAAGATTCAGAAAAAAATCCAGCTATGGAAATATGAATGCTGTCAGTCAAACTATCCCACACAAGTTAGGTCCGCCAGACATAATGAATCATATTATTATCATATCAAGTTATATTCCAGTCAAGCATGACTAGAAAGGTTTGAGTTCAGAAATACCAACTACGATAATTAGGAGAAGAGATTTCAAATACAATATGAAGTGCTGTTTGTTTCAAATATTGTGACTCTTTCAAGTGTTGTGATTCAATTTTACAATATATTTCAGATTTTTCCTTAAAAATAGGCAAATCTTCAAATCAGAAAACATAGTAAAAGAAAAGTTGTGTCTAAGATCTTTGCTGATGCAGAATGTGGTTCTTCAATAAAATCTGTCAGCTGCAAATAGATAAATGTGCAATAAGAAAGAAATGGAGATGATGAAACGCTAAAAGGTCCATCGTTACCACGCTAAAGAGAGGCCTGATCTCAACTGTGGTTTGTTTCGTCTGATCCATCAGTTTGCCGAGGCCAGTTCCTTCAGTGTGCCTACTGACCTTCTCCTCTCCACAGCTGGAGTGGCTATTGATCGGATCTTGGCACACACTAGTGTACAAACACAGAGATAAGGAGAGAGAGGCAGCCAGGCAGATATAGCCGCAGTGCCCACTCTACTCCGGTCCCCTCTTCTTGCTCCAGCCTCGAAAAAAAATTCTTCTGGGCTCTACTCTCGCCGAACAGACACCCAGACATGGTACCTAACAACTGATAGTGGACAGGATTAGGTCTAAAATTCAATCAGAGCACTCTGAGTCATGTTAAGTCACTGCAGCTTGGACTTGGACTGCTGCTTCCCTGGAACACAGTAAAGGTGGCCCATCATATTCATGCTGTGATTTGGAGATTAAGACGATATGAAATCTCTGCGCTGGGATTCTGATCGATACTTTTATTGGATATATAAATGGAAACTGATTCACAGTGTGTAATACCAAGCAAGCAATCGGCTCTGTAAAGTTGCATGCAGGTCCAGGTCTCAGAAAGCCTCAAGGCTGAAAGAAGTGGCCTCTCACACCCTGAGGTCTCTCATTTACACTTTCTTTCCATCTGGTCTACAGGCATAGGCTGTGCTGTGTCAGGGGTGACTAATAGTGTCATAGCCCTGCCCTCCCTGAAGGGCCAGCCGAGGAAAAATTCAAACTGCTGCCTCCGCAACTCACAGGCAGACATTGCCTGGTGGTGAGAAAAAAGAAAAATGCTTTGTCAACAGGCTGGGTGGGCAAAAGGTGCTTTCAAGTGTGGATGGCTGGTGGAGGAATGTACAGAGATGAGGAGTCTGAAGGAGGAAGCAGCAGGCATCGGTTGAGAGAGGCCTGTTAGTCTCGTCATATGTGCTGTTTTCTTTCTGTTGTCTCTTTGTGGACATCACCCCCTCAGGGGGAGAAAGAGAGCAAGCTTTACACAAGTGTTTTCAAAGATGTCTACAAAAGCTTTGCTCAGAAAGACAGCGACCAGAGACGACATGCGAGGCCATAAACCCACACAAACTCACTTTATATTACATAAAACACCAGCTGAACGTAGAAATGTTTCCAAATGTTAGTTTACTGTGTGTGAGGCCCTCGATTATCGTAAAGTCTCAAATAGAAAAGAAAAAAGAAAGACATAAAAAATTATAATTCATCACAGGAATAGTTCATCTATCTCACAGCCACTTATTTTTCTCTTTCACTCTCAAGTAACCTGACTATGTAAATCTCTTGAAGTGAAATCAATCTCCAGTTCAGTGCAATTTAAGTCATTTGACTATAATTTCAATTCCATTCTCCCGTTTTACTGAATGTTGAATAGAGTAACATCATAAAGCACACCTGTCTGATGAATAAATAAACACACTCCAGCTTACAGTGAAAAGGACTTGGCTTCATTTACAGTATCTGAGACAAATTAATCATCTCCATCCTGAGATAACAGCACCCATTAGGAGGCTGAAGCTGTCGTGGCATCCCTGCAAAGAATCTGCCTGGGAAACAGCAACAATCTGCCTTTAAACTTTGATGGAGCCAGAGAGCTCTCATCATCCCTTCTCGTCTGACCTGCTCATGTGTGTTTGTGTGCATGCGTGCGTGGATGGCATTGCATTTGTGCATGAGACAGAGAGGAGAGATGGTAACAGCGAAGAAAGAGATATGAGAGGGTGGGGCTGGGCTGTCTGCCACCCAGGCACAGAGAACATAAAGAGAAAAATACGGCCATAAAACCTCTCTATGACTATGAATACTAATACCGAGAGCCAAACCAGCCAAGTCTGTCCTCTGTGTTCCCCTCACTTAGACCGCTGATGTAGGTAGAAAATAAAGCTAAAATAGTCTCCTGTGCATGCAGAAATTAATAGGCTGGGTTACTTACTAGGTTACTACCATTTACTTTTACACTACTGTTTCTTATTTAATGGGACTCATTCTCAGTCAGTATGAAATGATAAAGTTTACATACAATCCGTTTTTTTCAGGGAACCGACAGTGTTCAGTACGTCTCAATCTAGTAGGTAAAAACATACTAAAAACAAAAAGGGAAAAAAAGCTTTCATGGATATTTTTGTGGTATGATTTCACGTCCTTCATTTGTAAAGTTCTAGTCATTTGTAACAGCTTTATCCACTGTAAAGCAGACCTCCAGCACTGTTTACTGGACTGGATGTCCTGGGGAGGCAGCCCTGACAGGAAAAACATATACAATCTGTCCAATTCCACTGGATGAAATCACACAGGTGTGAAAATACCATAGCAGAGAACAACAACAGAAGACAAAACTAATGGATAGATCACAACCACGCATTTTCATACCAACAGACAGAGTTCAACGGTACTCTTCAGTATTCATATTTCGCAATGGCTAGATGTCTTAAACATGCAAGTATTACGAGTCCTTTTAGTACATTATGGTCAGTTACTGCTCATGAATACCTGGACTTCCATGATATTTCCCTCACAGCAAACTTTCCATGACAAATGTTGGGGGACAGAGGAAAAAGTCGTAATCTCTCAAGCATTTCTAATAAGTTTTTCTCCTACAATTATTTGATAAGAGCAGACAAGACTGGAGGCAGCACGTATGATACACTTGCTCCTACCGCTGAGGTGAGAGCTCTGCTGATTACACACACTGGCATTTATGCACATATACACGCACACACACTCAGACCTATACACCCAGAGGCTTACAGTTTGTCATCATGAGGTGCAACAGTTCTAATAATAACAGGAGAGGTTGAAGTTATGACCAGCAGGCAATCCTCAGTTACCAATCTGGAGTCTTTTTTCTGAACGCCCGATCCCACACACACACAGCCAGAACCACTATCACACAAGCACTTTTTCTCTCCCCACCTCCCAACTCACCACACTGAGCCCGAGTTGCTCCCTCTGCAGGTATGGAAGGTTCCTGCGCTCGAGGCCGGCCAGGTAGTGCTGCAGCCTGGAGTAGGTGTAGGGGTAGCAGTAAGCAAATTGGTACACGTCGTCCTCTCGATCAAAGCAGAAGGCGAAGGACATGACATAGTTGCGCCTGTGGTCAGGGCAGCGGTAGTAGTACACGTTCTTGGCTGGGAGTCTCTGCCTGCAACAGCAAAGGACAAACACATTAGGGAGAATTTAGAGGTCTGTTAATTTATTAAGAAAGGTTTACGAGGAAGAGACGCATGAGCTGAATGAGCGCAGCGACTAAAGTCTACATACAAAAGACGACAAAGACACAGAAGGTGATGAAGCGATGAAACCCTAGAATCCAAAATGCTGGAGTTGCAACAACCTGTCAGACTGTCATATTGCATTTACAAATCAAGCTACTACGGACAGAGATGTCTGAGAGGTGTGAACTCACGACAGGGAAGTTTTAAAAGCAAAACTGTAAATGTGATGTGATTTAAAGGTTTTTTTTAGTTGCATGTAAAATGAACTTAAGTGATTAAAGTATAGGTGATTAAAAGCAAGCCTATTTCTGATCATTCTTCGACGCTTTCTATGATTTATTTTATCTATTATTTTCATTATCGTGTCAGGGAGGCAGCAAAAGCGGCGAGCATGAACTGAGCGGTGGATAGAAAAACTATATAATTAAAATTTAATTAAAAACAGCAATGACTGCCAACTGAGGAATATGATTTAATAATTATTACACATTATTTCACGTTTCAAGTCTCATTCGCACCCAAACTGAAAATTTATTAACCATACTGTCAAATACAGAGGAAATTGATGCCTCTTCTTAACTCTGAGTCAATCTATTCAATTAATATATTATAAACGGAAACATACAAAATTGCTGTCCAAGTATTTGGTATCGACAGTGTTACTGTTTGACGATGTTACTGATTGACGATGTATGGTACTCGTCTAGATTTGGCTATTTTCCACAGATTTTTGGTCAGTGCCTTGGTTTCTCGTGAACTGTTTACATACTGTAGGCATTGACGCTTTTTGGCATTGGTGGCCACCTAGGGCGCCATCCCGAGCAGGCTGAAAAAAATTCGAGAGTCATCACTGTCTGAACACTACGGGATCTTTGATGGGCAATAACAAGCGGAGTCAAGCGGACCAGCAGAGTTTGGAAATGAAAAGACAAAAGCCATTGGGAACAGAACATGTTATATTTAATATTTTATTGTTAACTTTTTGTCATGCTAGCATCATGAAATCTTGCTAGCTAGCAAAGGTAACTTAGTAAAGAAACCAGCCAGTGCTGGGGTTGGGCGTGTTGTGTGTGACTTTGTTAGCAAACAACTCATAAACGTTATTATTGTCATTTGTTTCTGTTCAATACACAGCAATTTTCATATTTTTTGTACATTTCTGTAAAGTACCTGAAATTAGATTGTGTTGGTATAAGTTAGCATAGCCAGCAGCTAACATTGTAGCCACTATCAAATGTGTGTTCATTCAGCGTCAGCTCAGTTTACCGTTACCCAAAACAGATTCCACCCTCGTCTCAGGTGTGTGCAACATGAATGTTAAGATTTTGAGCTGATATTTTTACTGGAAAGCAAAGGGGACGTTTGCCTAGGGCACCGAATGGGTTACAACCGGCACTGACTGAAGGTAAAGGGCAGCAGGCGATCAACATATGAAACACAGCTTTTGACAGAAAACCCCTGGCTTAAAGTTTGATATTTCCTGTACATGGAAAATTTGATGACGGTTCTACTAAAGGTTGGGAATCATCAAAATAACTATGATTATCCCCTTGGGGCCATGAATATTAATAGCAAATGCCACGACAATCTGGAAAACAGCTGCAGATGTACAGTACGCTGCTATGGACCAAAATGGGATGGATTAATGGAGGACTGAATGGTAATAACAGAATAGTGCGTCTACATTGTGGTTCTACATACATATGAAGTACTACAGCATGTAGACAGAAACTAAATTATTCACATTTTTACATTTTGTGTATTCAATACAATAATGCTTTGTGGTTATGAGTAAAAAACAAGTTGGTTTGCTTTGCTTCGAAGCTTCAATATCTTAGCTTCAATGGCATTTCTCTCTGATCACCTGATATTTCATATCTGATAATCGCATCGTACAATTACTTCAACCCGGGTAAAAACAAGGGTGTAGCTTATTATTTATTTTTTTAATGAGGGTAGTTTAAAGGATTGGCACAGGACTGCTTTTCATTGATTATGTCTTCATGCCATTAGTCTGCATGTAGTGCGAGTGTGTTAACCATTGCGTAAAGCTGTAACTGAGTGCAGGACGTCTGATGTGTGTGTCACCATATGTCGTGTTCTTCTGCGTGCTAAAGTTGATGAGCATACTGTATGCTGTTTGAAATGTACTGCACGTTGATGCGGTGTCCTCTGTTGTTATGTCTCCTATGTTGACTGTCTCTCTCTCTCTCTCTCTCTGCCCATGCAGGGCTCAGTGAAGCTGACGGAGCCATGTAGCTAACGGATGATCTATGGTGTACGGAACACTACTCTGCTTACTCGACGTGTTTCTCATATTTTTGCACTTTCAGTCTTCTTTCCTGCACAGCAGCCCCACCACTGAGAGACAGGGAAGTGGCATGTAATATATGTATTTTCCTTTGTCATCTTTCTTGTTTTTCCTCTCTCTCTGTTCTTCTCTTGCTTTTCCTCTTCCTGTCTCTCTCCAAATCCCTCTTGTCCTGTCCTGTCACTCACTGACATACTCCTACTAAGCGTTAGGAGTTGCCACTGGAACTCTGGCAGTCACTCAGAGAGTGGAGGATAAAAGGAGGAAGAAGATGAGGAAGATGAGTGATTGGTGGGTTTGAGGTGTTGGGAGCTGGGAGAAAGGTGGAATAAGGAGATAAGGAGAAGATGAGAGAGTGGAGCGATGGCAGATCTGGGCCTGATATGAAGATATGGAAAGGGGTGGTGGTTAGCGTGATGGCGGTGCCGGCTTGTGAGCCAGCGTCTGGCAACAGATCAGATGAAGATCCTATCAGGGCCGTGATAGAAACAGGGCCTGATAATCAACAAACAGGACAAACTGCACCGCATCAACTCTTGACTGAGTGCTCACTTTCTACAACTCTGACTCACCTCTGAACAGGGAGGACACAAACGAGACACATTAAGAGTTTTATGTGTTTGCTCAGACAACTAATATATCAGGTCAGGCTACGGACTTGCACAGAAATGCATAATGAGCAATACTGCACAATTTTTAACCCACTTAAATCGTGTCTTTGCAGGAGTGTAGTAAAACAAAATGCTCGATCACTTCGTGTCCCTCAGACAAGGAACGAAACCGAGGGTAAGAAAGCAGAGAGACGCAGGGCTGATTATTCCTTCAGAGGAGGAGAAAGGAGGCTGTATCTGCATGTGGCTATCTTAGCAGAATACTAATGCAGCCAGTGGCCAGCTTTACAACACCACACCCTGCCTGCCCACAGAAGCCAGGGTACCAAACTGACAACGGCGTGACGCACGGGGAGGGAAAATAATGGTTGATTTCAGGAAACAGAGCAAACACACATACTGTTTACCCAGTTAAAAATAAGGGGTGGACTTATTTGCGGTCTATAACGTACCATAAATAAAACTGACCGGCAAGGACAAAACACACCTCCACACAGTCACAGCACACACACTCGCTTGCACACATGAGTGCATTGTTGTGGTGCCGGCCCTCCGAGGTGCAGGTTAATTAAAATACGATGACACCTCATCTCTTTACATATTTCCCTGTTTGGCTCTACCCATCCATGGAGTCCCACTTCTCTGTTTCTCCTTCTCTTTCTCTCTGCTGGGCAGTGCATGACCTTGCCGGAGACTAAAAAAGTCCTGGCTATTGATTTTAATTACTGCTGCTTGTCCAATCACAGCATTATAGTTATAGGCCAGAGAAAATAGCTGTGTGCCTTTATATGGAAAGGGGCTGGCTGGAAGGCCCAAAATGCAGGCTTAGGATGGGGCTACACCTGCTTAAGATCTCTTTCTCAGACACACACACACACACACTCAGTGCTAAGCACATGCACGGGGCTGTACATGGTCCCTTTGGTTTTTATCTGTGCAGTGACTGCTCCTGCTCACCAGTTGGCAATTTCTTTTATCTAAATGGTGCCTCCCTGCTCCACTCCCCTGCTCATCTCTTGACGTGGTGCAGTGCCGTTTTTCCCAAACAGAATTATCATTGCGTGAGATGAAAAAAAGAAGCTTTCCCCAGGTGATAACACACTCACATGTGGTTTTACAATCCAGCGATTAAAGCAATGCAGAAACAAGCACAATTGGGACTATGCAAATGGCTCCGGCACGTGCACCTGTGTGCGAGTTAGACCAAGGTTGGGCCTTTGACGGGGAGCTGAGGAAGAACTTAACACTCAAAGCAACTCATCGCAGCCTTAAACGGCTGAAAGAGTGAAATTCAAGACAAAGGCAGAGAGAAAAATAAACAAGCGGAGAGACAAAGTCAGAGAGAAAAGGACAAAAAAAGAAGAAGGGGAAACAGAAGAGGAGTCATTGTTGCCACGTAACCATGCTTTGTTTTTCTTATGTATTCCATGTTGCTCTCTCTCTTGTTTTTCTTCCTCCGTCTCATCGCCATGTGCTCTTGTTTACGTTTTTCCCCTCTGTGCTAACCACGCCGCATCTCATTACCTGATTACTTCATTTGTTCCTCGTTTGCTTTGTATTTGATTTGTCGGTGTATTTAAACCCCTCGGTTTCCTCTGTCTGTTGTAAGTTTGTCTCCGATGATTTTGTCCCTGTGTGAGTGGCTCTGGTTTTGCTCATCCTTTGTGTACGTCTGTGCATGTCTGTTTCCCGCTTAGTGAGTTTTGGTTTGTCATTTTTGTACCTCAGGTCTGTCTTCCTGGTTATTATTTTTGCTTGTACATTGACTACCATTTGTTTTGAATCTTTGGACTTGATAAATAAACTTTGGTTTATTCCGCAGTTTATTTCTTCAAGTGGAGTGCTGGTCTGTTGTCTCTTTGTCTCAATGTTAGTGCATACGCTTGGGAACAGAAAGGTGTGAAGGTGCCCTGTTCAACTGCGCAGTTAAAATGTGTTTAATAGATAATTAATTATTTTTAGATGCCCCCAAAGTCCTCTTTCTAGGCTAAAATCTCTTTCCTTTTATTTGACATCTTTTAGTAAATTATTTGTTATAAACGAAGAAGAAATCCAGCTGGGCCCACATGTGGTCCAAATTGCATTTCCGCATCCAAACCGGGTATTGACAATTAGCCATCCTCGTAACTTCAAAAGTCACAAATCATTCAACTACAGGCGCGTCCCAGCTGGTTCATCCGTTGATGCGTGTGCCTTGCAGCCTTTAGTGAGTTGTCACTTCACTTGCCTGGGCTTTTCCAATTCTAAACCGATGGCAGCAACAAACTCCTGCTCTGATTTTGATCATGCCAGTGTCTCTGAAGTTTTCATGAAGGCTTATAAATTGCTGGCTTTCATGCGAGTGACATCTTGTCTATATTTCCGAATCAATCAAGCGCAGAGGACACGCCAATCACAGACGCTGCGAGCACCCGCACAGACAAAGGCAAAACATACATAAAAAACATAAAAGGAAAGACTCGAAAGGTGTGGACATTCGGATGCACACACACAACGCACACACACAAACACACTGAGCCACTCTTGATTTCCTTTGTCGCTGTTGTCTCTTTCACCTTGTCAAATGTTCATCCCATCAACTGTTAGGAAGGTTAAATGTCTACCAATATGCCAGTACAGCTGTCAAGCTCCACACATTCCCACCAGCTCATTTAAGGCAAATAGTTACTCAGTTCAGCAAACATTTCACATTGAATGACATATTTTTACTCCCTCTGTGATACAACACCAATAACTGAGGAGCCAATATTTCTTGGCACTCTAAAATGACACCAGATGTTAGATAGGCTCATTGTTGTTAAAATTTGGCCCGGTGTTCTTGTTCTGCATACTAAGTCAAGCACAAAACAGCCACAAATAATCTGTAAATGCGTGTTTTTGTATGTGTGTGTGTGTGTGTGTATGGACATGTGCACATAGACATTTATTTTTCTTCATACATCCATCTATCATTTTTGGAATGCAAATCAAGGTATCACAAAGCTTTCTGGTGGTGTTGTTACTAGGCAACCTGTGTTTACTTTGTTGTTTGTGGGCATGCTGTATATTATTTGTGCTGTAATATGTTAGACTGTGGCTCTATCAGAATGCATTCTTGAGTTGAGAGACCAACTCTAGTGATAGACATAGATTCTGATTTGGCCTCTCCGGAGTAGCACGGCTGGTAGGAGATACAGGTTAACTTTCATTATTTGAAACATTTTGCTTTTCATTGGTAAAGGTTAATCTTAACTTCTCACAGTAGCATGTGAAGTAGAGCAGATGCTCATTATGGCCAGGGCCGATGACGTGAAATAGCCAGAAGTAATGCTTATGGCAGGCTAGCAAGCAATAACGTGTGAATTATAGTTTCCCCTGTAACAAGAGAGCAGAAATCAGCACACCTGTGGAGAAAACAGGCCTTTAGCAGCCTTTTTAGGCCAGAAACAAGTCTCTGATGAGGCTGAAACATGACAGAATAACATCCTCTCACCTGATGGGAGCATCAAAACACCCAGGAGGTGCAATTCTGTGAGATGGCCTTTTACACAGCATCCTGTTAGAGGTGTTTTCAAGAGCTGCTGCAGTTCTCCAGCGATTGCTTTCATATTTACACTGATATTCTTAGTAAAACTTGAATTGGTCCATTTGTTTGTTCCAGACACTTCCTTCTTAGGGTTGGCAGCTTTTAGACCTAAATGAATTGCAACTTCAGGGGGAGTTACAATACAGGCCAACTCGATCAGTATCTGATCACAGCCGCATCACTTTGGCCCGGTTTAGATTATGCAGCAGACACACAATTTAAAGTTATTTCCATAAGCATCTGAGAGCAGCCATGAATCTTGGGGGTCTCATCTGAATAAAAGCATGCTGTAGTTTACAGGAATAACCTGATTTGTTCAGCTGATGTTTCGCAGGAAACATGTGGTTGTGTGTATACTGAATGTGCCTTCGTGTGTATAGTATCTCAGTGTATTCCATCTCTTCAAGTACCTCTTGCCATCCTTTCCTCAACTTACTCGACAAAATCCTAAAAACATTCTCAACCTCAGGCCCTCTGAGGTATTTTGCACTTTGTAATACTGTTTTTTGTTGTGTTGGCAATCTACGAATCGAAACATCCCTTACTTCTGCATTGCTTGTAAACTATTGTGGATAAGAGTAAAATCTAAATGTGTCTGACTGTGTGTACTGGCCAGCACCTCAATCTATGGGTCCTGATAGTAATGCCAGGGATGCACAGCTCTAATATATTCCCAGTGGATGCTTTTATCACCCCTAAGGTGACATACACAGATGAAAATGGTGGAGGATTTACAGAAGCTACTCAAACCTGTTTTCTCAGATAGTGGCTATAAGGAATAATGTTGGATTTCCAGAGCAAAGCCTTGTCAATGTCGTATCAAGTAGATATGCATTCAAATTTTTTGTCACCAAGTTTGTAAAGTAGCTGAGTTATTCTTTTCATCTTGACATTTGCCATTTTTTTCTGAACTGGTGTTTTAATCAGACCTGCCAAATCTGTATTTCATTTCATTTTCTTTTATTTATGTTGACTCTCAGGACAGCTATCAGTTACAGTGGAAGTAACTGATACAGGCCATTGATCCTGGAAGCATTAGTGACCAGTGCCGATCCAAGATCCAAGATCCAAGAAACCTAGATACAATGACACAGAGATCCAAGCCACCTCTATCCCCCAATATGAGGACAGCACTGGAAGAACAGGCACGGAAAAGACAATGAAGTTCCAGCACAAATGGTGATCCAAGACCAAAACCATAAAGATACTCCGATATGGAGAAGGCACTGAAGCCACTGAGGATTAGAAAACCTGATACGATGATGATGATACTGGAAGCATAAGTGGTGGTGAGCTGTTGTAATCCATCTTATCAATTGTTTTTTATAATAAAGGGTCTCGCCTTTAAGTGAGATGACCTGTTGAGACAGGTAAAGGTTATCTATTCACCGTCCATCCACTGCGTGAACTTGTGACTTATGGAAAGAACCTGCTGCATAATTACTGTTAAAAAGTAAAAACAAAAAGTCTGGAATCAGAAACCAAGATTGGTCAGTCAGGATTTACAGACGTTCTTAAAGTTTAAGAAGACTAAAGGAGTGTAAAGATTATTACAACATCAAGGTTGAAGGAAAAGTTCCAAAGGTCTCAGCTAGATTGAGGAAAGCCAGCTCGGCAAGTTGTGAGCTCTCCTGTGTCTTGTGGGGCAACAGGGCAATTAGCAGGAAGCAGATGATCACTGTGCCCTCGATGCTGTGGCGCCACTGGTCCCCTATGGGGGTACAGGGCAGGTGCACATTCGTTTAGAATAATGGGGGGTAAGAACATCAAAAACAGGAAACACTAATACACACACAAACAATGTTGAATATTTTGTGTGAATGTAATGTTTGTGGTTGACTGAAGTTAAATAAATATGATAATAATGTATGTTCCTCAAGCTCAGGTCCTCTACCAGTTGAGGGTTCAGCACAGCATCTTGACTATTAGCAGGACTGCAGTCTGGACAGAGACTTCAGGTGATATTGCTGAAATCACTTGGAAACACGCTTGGAGTTTGGGGGTCACAGCCCCTAGTGCTATATATATAGTATGTATATACAGTATGTGTGTGTGTGTGTGTGTGTGTGTGTGTGTATTGGGCTCCTTGTGAGTGCTAGTGAAATAATAGGTGATAGGGAGAAGGGTAGTGGGCGTGTGTGTGCATGTATGTTTGTGAGAGATGAAAGACATGAAAGCTTGTGTGTCCATAATTGTGTGATGCTGCATCTCCCAGAGTGCAACATTATACTCCCATTACATTATCTGTGTGTGTGGGTGTGTGTGTGTGTCTGTAGGTGCAATGAGGGTGGACCAAATAGACAGACTGGCGCCAAGCTAACTCATAATAATAATGTTCCAAGAGACCAGACGTGCACAAAAATACAAGTACACACACACACACCCACACTACTAGTAGTAAACAATATGCAGCGGCGTAGCGATCAGAGGGGTAGACTATATGATATTAGACTTATATTTGGATTTCATTCAAACATATTCACCTAGAATACGAGGTTAATCACTATACTCTATTCTGTATAATCTGGAAGTGGTGTAGATCTGTTGTTTTAAAATGTGTGTTTTATGTATCAAACCCACTGTCAGTACTGGACAGTAACAGTGGGACAAGTGATCTGACATCCAGCATCAGTATCACTGGGCTCCTGTGTGTCTGTGCGTCTGTGCGTGTGTGTGTGTGTGTATGTGGGGGGGAGGGTATGAGAAATAAGGTCAGACAGAGTGATGAGATCATTCTCTCTGGACATTTAGTCAGTGAAAGGAAGTGCAACACACATGACACATTCTGAAATCACCCTTTTTATTAAATTCCACAGAGAGATGATCTCACCCTATACAGTACATTACACTAATCAGACCGACTTTCTGGGGTGACAACATAACCCACAACTAGGAAAGGGAAGGATCGATAATGGAAGCCGCTCTATTACTCGTGCATTTTGTCACAAAGCAAACTAGTTTAATATTGTACCGGGATCTCCCTTCAGCCATTACATTTAAACTGCAGCCTGATCCCCAAAGAGCAGACTGGTTTAATTTGTTTTTGGAAAACTGGTTCATAGCTTTTTGAGTAATATTGCTAACAAACCAACACATCAACAAACACTGATGGCAACATAACCTCATTAGCAGAGACGGTGATATCAGACTTTTATTAGAAAATTTTACTCAACAATGATTAAAAATACAATATATATGTATAAGTTTTTCTAGTGGGACTAATTAATTAATGTATCTATTCTGCACTCAGTTGCCCTGATGGTAATGATGTATCGATGTCTGTCTGGCTTCTGTCTCTGATGATATCCTGGTCTGCAGCTTACCCATCCAGCCCCATCTCAGAGGGCTCTCAAATGCGTCAACCCTCAATCGCGCCCAGGATTTCTCGCCACCACACCATCCCTAGACACTGTGCCCTCCGACACTCCCCTTTCTCTCTTGACTACCTTGGCTCATTTGGACTTCTTGGACATGCTGCCACAACACCCCAAGACTATGATGGACCATCTTGGCCCTTCTTGGACTCCATCATGGTCCTCCCCACACTGTTTCTACACTCACACAAATAACATTGACTTGATTTGTCACGCTACGAGTGACCGCCATGCGAAAACCATGTGGACTCAGTCACAACATCCTCCCAAGATCTGCTTTCTCCCCACTTCCTTCCTTCCTCTCTCTTTCTCTCCCCATCTTCCTTTGGGGCCCTGCTGGCTTTGGCACAAAGATGCCAGCCTGTCTGCCCACATTTCCCTCGGTACAACAATGGCAGCTGGGGGCCTGGCTGTCCTATCTGCCTCCATACTCACCAGTATATCACACACACACACACACACACACACACACACAGACGCTCGCTCCCAGAGCACAGCTTGAAGTCAGAGCGGAGTCTCCATGTGTGCTTTGTGCCAGGGGTAGCAGCACCCACGGGAGTGGAGGGAGACGGAAGGGGGTGGTAGGTGGGTGATGGCGACAGAAGTGGCACTTGGGCTCTTAGACAGCCAGATGCTGCCAATTAACTTCTCCGGCCACCATGGGGCTGTAGAGGGAGAGTCTGGCACCTGTGCCATCTAGCTCCCACCCAAACACAGACGTGTGCAATTCACTCACATTGTCTGATGATTGCTGTGTGCATGGCGTGTGTGGTAGTTGTTCTCTGAGGGTTTACATATGCAAACACACACACAGACCTATTACCATCACTGCTGCACCGCACTGATCTCCTCTCTACTGTCATCCTACCCCGCTTCACTTCTTGCTCTGGATCTGGACTGGTGGGTCCGGGCCTGGGGCAGTACTGTACGTAATGACACACGTGTCTACACAGATAGAGATAGCTGTTTGACACTGATCGTGACCTACTTCACCTGAAAACTACACTGGGATCACAGTTTCTCTTTGTCTTGGTCTTCACTGCATCTGCTTGTGTGTGTTGGTTCATGTGTGTTCCAGCTGTCAGGCTGTCTCAGTGATTATTCTGGACAGGATGAATTACAGGCTGTTACAGAATAAAGCCTGTGGTTGTGGCAGCCATAGCTATACTGCCCTTAAATGCTTAGGGCTTTCCTATTGTTTCCATCCCTGCACACACAACACAACGGCCAACACGTAAATACATACACAGCATCGCATAGGTCTCTATAGGTATCTATCTATCTATCTATCTATAGTTTATGCTGGACAAATTAGTATCTCTTCATTTTCTCTCTGTGAACTCACATAGGGAGGGAAATAGCATGGATAGCTAATACATTTATACAATTCCCTACAAAAGCATTACAGACTCAGGCCTAAATTTGGACATTTAGTTTAATCAATACCTGGCTGTGTCAGAAATGTATTACTAATCTATTAACACATACAAACTCTAGAAAGAAGAATTCATTGGGGGTGGTTATGGATGAAATGTGTAGTTTCAACGACAGCAGTTAATAAGATTCATAAAAGATAAACACATTTAAAAAGCCTTGGTGATTAAAGGACTTTTGAACAGTTCCTAAAATAACGTGATATTTCGTATAGACACAAAACCCAAAGAGCTATGAAAAGCCACACAAATGTGGAAAAAAAAGGTTCAAATCAAGAATCGGGCTGGGTTGTGAAGAGGATGGATGCCTTGCCTGCTGCAAGATATCATCAATAAGAGGTTCAGACTGACAGAAGATAAATGTCTGTTCAGTCAAAGTATTTCTTAAGCTTACGAAACTAGTGAGACTCACACAACCTGCAACTTTGCATAGTTCAGTTAGCTGTAAGTGACACACAAAGTAACAAACAGCCTGATCACTCACACACACAGACACGCACCGACGCACGCACCGACGCACGCACGCACACATACACGCTCTCACCCAGTTCTGAGTGACAGATGACTTGTCAGAGAGCTAAACGGGAGAATACTTTACTGCAGATTGAAAGAGGAGGAAAGAGAAGATGGGAAATAGAGAAAAGAGAGAAATTGCTCCATTACACCAGAGAGGTAAATCATTGGAATGTTGGAGATCACGGAGTGGCATTTACATTTACACACATGTTCATGCTCATACATGTATGAACATGATTCACCCTGTCATTGTCTCTGATACCCAAGCTCTCTCTGTCTTGTACATGTGCTAAAGAACTCACATTCAAGCAGGAACACACGCATACAGGCACACACACACACACACACACACACACACACACAACACACACAATCATCAGAATCCAGCCATGAGAAAGGCAGAGAGTGTGGATCAATGCAGGGCTCTGGTGATTAGCCTTAATTGAAGCGAAGGAGCTGTGGGAACAAAGAAACATTATGACCTTTTCCTTGTCTGAACACACCCTGTGCTAATAAGACATGTTCACATAATATCATACTGACCACAATCTACAAACTACATCAAAATCACATTCTCACTGGAAGAGTATGCAAATGAATGGCACAAAGAGCAAAACAAACCCTATGGATAATGGACTATCCGCGTCGTGTTTTTCTGTGTGAATGGCCATTTTCACTCTCCTGTTGAGAGCATGCTGATTATTCTATCAGACAAAAAGAGGTCCACGTGCGATGAAAAGATTGGCAGTGATTCGCATCCTTGTGCTGTGGAATGGCACGTCTCTCTGTCTCTGCCTCTGTGTGTCAGAATCTGACTGAGTCAAATACCACTTGTCAGGAGAGAGCTGTTTGGACTGACATGAGATAAGAACAGAGGAATCAGACTGTTATATGTTATTCCTCACTGCTGTTGGACTGGGGAAAGGGATTGTGATGTGCTACAGTAATGAACAGACCACAGCAGTAATAACAAAGTGAGTCCTATTTATATAGTGGACACCAAACACATGGTTGCATAGCTTTCTAGTGTATAACTCCTGAATGTAGTTCATGTTATCAACTCAAGCACAGTTGTGAATAAGGATATCACACCTGCGTGATACTGAGTTAAAATAAAATCTCTTATTTTACATCAACCCTGCACAAACCTCATCATCCCTATAACGTCATATCCTTCATAAAGCATCTCTCATGTTAATTACAGCATCGGTGTAACATTACCAAAACGTTGCTGTGAGGGGTGATCCAGGTGAGAGTCAATATAAACTGGCTTGATAATGAGTAGCAGCGCATGTAAGAGTCACACTTAATACAGCTTTTGTGTGTCAAAGCGGCATTAACATGTCATATTAGCAAAAGAAACTATTAATTCTTTGCTTCCACATTCTCAAAGACATGTTTAGACTGTTTTATCACTGCCATCTCTTTGTGTGTGTGCGTGTGTGTGTGACAGGGAGAGAGACAGTATATTTTACTGACTAAAACAGGTCTGAATTTTGCTCCACGGTGTGTTTTATTAATCGATTCCATGACATGCCAATGATGAAACACTGTAGTAACCCCTGTTTCAGAGCAAACGGGGGTAACAGGCGTTTATGAAGACGAGAGCGCAGCTGCATGCCTTAACTGCACGTTAAATCTTAACTTTGATGAATTCCCCTTGCTGCTGACAGCAACCTAAACAAGCAGAAGAGAATATTCAGCAAATTTCTATCAAGCTCGTGGTCTTGTGAACTGGACTGCAGTGATGTTGACCCAAAATGGCCGGTCTCCGCAACTGAATCGGCCCTGTGAACAGTAACACATCAGCATGTCGTCACTCCTGTAATTCATTCAGTTTATCACCTACGGACCTGTGGACAATAACATTTAATTCTTGGAAGATATCCCTCCATATCTTACACCCACACCAAAGCGGTGCACGGTGTCAGTGCTATCGTACAACTAACGCACTTGTCATTTTCACGCCCAGCGCCCACGTTGTGTAAGTAGTCTGTGCGCCCATGGGCATGTTGGGTCCTTACATGAGGAGTGGTCAGGCAAATTGTTGGTGCACTGCTCTGGTGAGGCAGCAGAATGTGTTTGCGCTTTAATGCCAGGTGACGCTCTGATTCGTTCGATTCACGTTCAGCCCGAAACACGATTCATTTGGAGCCGAGCTACTCCCCCTATATACCTGCTGCAAGCCAAATATGGCAAAATATTGTCCTCTGAGTCCTACATCTTTGAATTATTGATATAATGATAACATTTACAAACTGAATGAGCATTTTCACACATACAGCTCTCTGTGGGCCCACACACCCAGAAGCAATAGGATTCACAACAGCTTCCCACAAGATCCCTGTGCTTGCTGCTGCAGTTCCCTCTTTTCACACTTTGAAAAGTGAAGCCAGCAGCAACTGAAAACATTATATTTCATGCAAGTTTGAACTGCATTTCAGCACTGGGTATCTGCGCTGCCCCACAGCTGCACTGCTTCAGCTGCACTACACCGCCAGCGTCAAACAGGCCTTACTGTTCAAAGAAGCATTTTTCCCACCTGCTACTGCCTATTTTACAAATGAAACAATGCAATGCCAATGCAGCCACTATGTATTTTGACAGGGTGGAGAAATGACTGAGGTTTGTGCGGGTTCCCAAATGCATTTTCTTGCCATCCAGCTAATGACAAAAAAGAGATAACAAAAAAGGATAGAGGCGTGTGGTGATTTCAAAGGTATCTTTGCTAAGCATCATAAGCTCATATATGACTGAACACTACACTACACTACACTTTAAGTATATAACAGCATGAAGACGCCAAGCACTGATTATAACAAATGAGGAAAAACAAAAGAAAGACAAATAAAGAAAATATTTTCACTACTAATTAAAAACGTGCACATTCTTTTAATGGCCCTATTCTCCTCTTCATCAAAGCATCAGAGCAGCACTGCACTGATGATGATGAGAAGGTGAAAACAGACAACTCAAACTAAGATGGGAAACCATAGATCAAGAGCAGGGTGGCTTTAGTTTGCCTTGACACAGTAAAAGTAACGTCAAATAAGTTACAAGTTCTCATTTTGGTAAGAGAGGTTGTGGTTTTCCTCCATAAATGTCACATTTTCTGCCAGGCACCATTCTTCCCTCATACAGAGGCAAAATGTCAGGGTCTACCTTTTGTCTCTCTGCAGTCACCACACAGGACAACATTTCAAAAAATATAGACCTCTGTATATGTCGCCGTAAGGGATTTCCCTCACATCCACAAAAATACACAGAGCAACACACTCACCAACATACTCCAGCTCTGAAATATGTATAAAAATCTCATAGCCCTAAGAGTATTCCAGCTCAATAGATGTTTAAGGATTACATGAGGTCAAAGCTCATTGCAGTGCAGAATCTAAGGTGGTGGCTTAGAAAAAAACACAAGGGCAAAGACTAAATGGACACCAGTTCCAAGAAATTGCACAGACACACACGTGCACACAATACACAAGTGTAAAACTTGCATTTGCAAGCCTCTTTCTGCGCCTGCTCACTTACTCAACTGAACACACACCCACACACATAAAGCGATTATCACCAAAGGTACGTACTCCTGCTTGTAGCTGTTCCCATCGGGAAACTAGCTGTACAGCTTCTCCTCCCTCATTTTTCACTGTCTGCTTATGATGCCCCATGTGTGCACATCGACTTTCATTTAACCCCACACAACACACACAAACACACACTCACTTGCATGTATGATGAAGCCTCCTCTTTTCTGTCTCACTCATACCCACATATTGTCCCTGTGCTTTTGTACATCATTGCGGTGGCTTTGGTGCAGGCGTGTCCCCCATAGGCAGCAGCCACACATTGAGGATAATGTGACTCTTTACCATTACTGCATGAGGGAATAAAATTATTACACATTCAGGGTTTAGGTCAGTTCGCTCAGGATATAGATTCAAAAACAGTACAAAGGGCCATGGTAGAGTCTGATTCTATTTTAGGAGTTTAGAAAGTGCAAAACTGAAACGTGTTTTCCATATACGGTTCAAGTACTGTGTCAGATGCAGAACAGCACTCGGGAGGTTTGGAGGGATTCAGTGTTTAGTGTCAAGGTCACGAAAGCAGGATGGATGCTTTAGTGACTTACGGACCACACCTCTGTTCCAAATGCTAGCCACATACACTAAGTCTGTTAGACTGAGTAAGCAAACTTCAAATTATGACAATTGTGGTGCATACACGACATTTGAAATTTTTTTATTTTTGTCTTAATCGCAGTATGAACAAAGTTTTCCATTCACTCTTTTTCAAGTCAATGATTGTCTTATGTGCGCTCCATGTCTGGGTGGTGGGTCTGGAGCGTATGGGCAAAAGGCAGCATACATTCTGGACCGGTACCCCATGGTACTACAGAGAGAGACAACTCAATCACATTCCCATTCACACCTATGGCCAATTCAGAGATTCCAGTTCACCTGAGGTGGGAGGAGGAAACGCACGGGGAGAAAACTTCACAAGAATTTGATCATTATTGATGGTATGAATCGTCTGTAATTATTGTAAATGTCTTTGAAGAGGGAAAGAAACTGCCTGAGCAGATAACATAGAGAGGTAATAATGTAAGTGTAGACCGTTGGACACCACATTTACAGCAGTTATTCTTCAGCTACAAGAAACAAGAAAAACAAAAAAACAGAATAGGATGTTCCCAGCAGCAGATAGCTAAAATTCTTGTCATAGTAACAGTAAAATCTTGAGGTTCTTATAGTGTTTTTTTCACCTCTATCTCAGTACAAAAGTAAGTGAACTTGATAATCACTATGACAATAACATTCAGCGTAGTTGGCGAGTATCATACTTGTCACCTCTCACTCATTGTCATTGGAAAAGTTTAGCTGTCTCGTGTGCCAGTTTGTCGGCTTATGTGCAACTCTAAAAAACAGACTGTATTAAGGAATAAAAACAAGTCAGACAATAGCGGCCTGTACAAAAACCTTTCTACTGAAAGATAAGTCCAGGCATCCTGCACTGGAAGTCACTGCAAAGTCAATTTTCATGCAAAAGGGAAAAGAATAAGACTAATAAATGCAGAATCGCAGACAGACTAATGAGATTGCATATGCTTGTCATTTTATAATGATAATGTTTATTGATAAGAAGTTCTATATTCCACTGTTAAAAGTTTTGAAAATGTCATTTTCTTTGAAAGGAAAGTAAAAGTTAAATCATATTTCTGTGTCAAAGTTGACTTTTTCCTGCCTGGAGCAAAGTGTGTAGTTAGTCATAGCACAATTGCTTTGCTGCCCTTTCTGCACCATCATGAGGGGAAGGCGTTAACATGCATAGGTGTGTTTGTAGAATATGTGTGCATGCGCAAGTGTGTATTGATTGATGCCTTCTAGGGCAGTAGCGTGATTGAAACACCTCCTCACCATAAAGCTGTCGTGTGCGTGATGGACTCGCAGTGTCGTTTTATGCATCACACCTGTCCCCCTTCTTCCCCACGCTGACACACAATCAAATAGGAAAATGGGCATATTTGTTTTCCTGGCCTTGAGAGGGCTCGTAAGGAGGGGTGAGCATGCGTGTGCGCGTGTCTGTGTGTGCAAGAGAAACATAGAGAGCAAGAGAGATACATTTGTGAGAAAAAAACCCTTTCAAAACACACACTCTTAACTTGTGTGTCAGTGAACACTACAATTCTGCAAACCGCTCATACTAACAGGCTGCAAACATTATCTCTTAAAGCAAGTTTGATTTGTTTTTAGAGGTGAGTTTTTATCATTCTAAGGAATTTAATGTTCATTGTTAACAATTACAATGCTGTATATTACTTGTATAAACATGTGTTTTGTATGTATGCATTGGGGCCAATGGAAGAAATTTATAAGTGAAACTTTGAGAATAAAGTTGTTGCATTAGAGTTTTAATTACATATCAATTATTATGCAAAAAAACCTCTAAATGTTACAGCAATAATGTTCCAACTTAATTTTCATAATATTCCAAGAAAACCCCCCTAAAATGTTAGGAGAATAGAGACATTATATTTAGGGTAGCGATTATGGGTAACTGCAGTCAAGCCAGTTAATTACTTCCTTTTCCTGGTAATCCGACTTTAATTTTGAAATTAAATGCCTAAAATGCCTTTACTATCACAGATGACACAGAAATTCTTATTTAATTTTGCAAAATTTTGCGGCAGTTGACGCATAGACTCATTCTAAGTAATAACCAACTGAATTCTGATCATGCTGCAAATTTATTTTCATATTTCAAGTCTTAAATATTTTATTCTTGCAATATTACGAGTTGATTGTCGTATAATTATTATTCTCGAAGTGGCTCTTTTTTTCACCCCAACGGTGGCTCTAAGCTCATAGTTTTGAAGCGCTCTATAGCATGTATAAATAGAGTGTGTAGTGCTTGTAAACGTGCACCAGGACCGAAAGTCACTTCCTGAATACCATCCCTATTGATTTAAGGAATGTCAAATCCACGTTTGGATTAAAAACACTCCTTCCAGTATTCACTTTGCTTTTTGGTTTGCCAAAGAAGGTTAACAGGGTTCCCAGAATATGAGGATTGGAATAATCCCCAACATCTGAGTATCTCTGGTTTGGAAAGTGACCTGAAGATGATATGCATTTAATATTTTGATGCGATAATATTCTCAACACAAAACAATTCAACACAAAGGTATTTAAGCATCCTGGCACAGAGGGCTTCATTTTTTGGTATTATATTTTGAATTTGTGTGTGTGTGTGTGGCAAAGAAAAAGCTTTTTTTTGTGTCTTAACAACCAAAACATTACTGTGCTCAGTGGAAATTGATGTGCTAGTGCTTTCCTTCCTATCTTCTTTAAAAGGTAAATCTCTTATTTTCTTCCTTATTATTGTGATAGATCGGCAGTCTCATGAACCTAGTATTAAGTGCTGTTTGTGCTACTCAATCATTGTAAAATAAACCAAACCCAAACATTTAGGAAATAGCAGCAATTCTAAAAATAGCTCTGAGAGGTCTCCAAAAAGAATGACCCTAGCTGGCTGCTCTCGTGTCTCAGGCTGGGAAGACAAACGACATCTATTCCCGCTCGGTGCCTTTAATCAGCTAGTGATAATTAACGCCACACTCCATTGGCCAAACAAATATCTTTGTCAAGGTGCTTGTTGCAGTACAAGTTCTTCTCCTGTTCTCCAAGACAAGATAACAAGCAGCTTTTAATTGCCTTTATTCCTGTAGTAGTACTATAGACTTTACTCTATATATCTTCCTCCCTCTCTTCCTCCTTACCAACAAGTAAATAAAATATTTCATCATGCCGGGCTGGTGTGTACTGGTAGTGGCACTGGACTTTAATAAAGTGAACAACCTTGTGGGATTGCAGAGGGGATAGATTAAGTTTGTCTTCCCTACCGGCAGACGCAGCCACCTTAGTGGGGTTTCTTATCTGGAGCTTGACTTAATTACCTGCTTTAATTGTAACATTCTCTAAAATGACCCCGCACCACAATGAGACGAGCTGTTTTAATTAAACAAATGAATATGCTGCTTATCGGGCGGGATCAAAGCTCTCATTTGTCACAGTAACAGTTAAGGATGCCGCTGATGATCACGTTATCAGGGACTTGGCCTGGCTTTCACCGCACACGGAGGAAGCAGCGGCCGATACTATCTGTCTACGTGGTGCTACTGTAGAGATATGGTAGATTACAAACAGGCCCATTAGATACAGCAGACATGTCCACTTAGTCACACTGTAATCTGATGAGCTCCATAATGTAGCTATGTGTCCCTTATTATGCTACTAAAAAGGTTTGTAGCACAGGAAGGAAGGCAGGAAACTCTCTGACAGAGGAGAGCCGACGAGATGAGGAATAGGAGGAAGACAAAAAGCAAAAACACAAGTGAAACAAAGGAGGAAGCCAAAAATACCAACTATCCCCAAAGTCAATGACACACAGCGGCTTATTTATGGTAGTTATATAACAATATTTTAGTGTGCAGAGGGTTCCTGTGCAGCGCTGCCTGACCAAACTTAATGGGGGAAGTGTCAGAGAAGCCATTATACCAGCAGGGGCACACACAGCCCTATTACATATGGCTGCTGGCTGCTAATGTGTATTAGCAGGAGACAGAGGAAGCAAGGTGAAGATAAGTGATTTTGCAGTAGTTGGCTAAGTAGGACAAAGGAGGGAAAAAAAGAGGAAGGGAGGGAGTGGATACTGGTCTTGGACCAGTGTGGGCACAATGTGCTCACAGAGTTACTGATTGCTGTGTTGAAGTGTAAAGGAGCATCAGTGTTACGGTACAGGGACCCTACTGTGATACGATAAGGTCACAGTTTGAGTCCCGGTGCGATGCACTGTTTCCAGCCACATCCACGTGTAATGTCAGAGTGTTCTTGAGCAGACATTAAACTCTACCTTACCTGCTTGCTCATTCCGAGGCGCTCTGCAGCTAAGGGGG